>VMDR010023299.1:0-15683 GCA_007922815.1 Macrotus californicus | reverse complement strand
TCAAATATCAAATATTTTCATACAGTTAGAACTCATCATAAATGTTCAAAATAACCTATTTTAGCCTCTTTCTATTTTACTGGTGGACATGAATCACTTTTCTCTAGTTTTTTTAAGTTTGCTATTTTTTTATCATATATAACTGTCTCAGTGAATTTTAAATGGCTAAACTGTTTGCTTAGAATTCAGGTGTTTTTCTTAGCAAATTATTTCAAGCTGGAGCTGGTCCTTGCACATACTGTTGAATTTCAAATGTCCCCCTTAAACATAACCATGAAAGTCATTTCTTTCCTACCCTCATCAACACTTCAGATAGTTAATAGCAGCAGGCACATGTTATAAAAGAAGTTGCTGAAGAAGGAACTTGAAGTGAATTTGGCATAGAGTCATGGATGGTACTAAACACATGGGTGAAGTTATTTACTTCAGATTTTTCTCGTCGGCCTGATTTGGCTATATTTTCAAAATTGACACATACTAGGCTGTAGACTTCTATTTTCACTAGCTGAGAAACAGAATGATTGCAGACTTTTGCATGTTATGCATTTTTAAATATCACCAAGTTAAACTTAGATTTTGATTCTGTGCCCAGGACCAAGGGGAAAAAATCTCCATCTTCAATAGTTCCTATTATCTTGTAGTCACTGGGTCACATACTGTATTTCTTCCACGAGTAAAAACTCCCACTTGGAATTCCAAGCATTGCATAACCAGTGGAGTATTCATATTATATGTAACTCAGTAGACTTTCATACCCGCAATAGACATTTTTATCTCCATGGTATTCTTTTCAGCAGTTAAAACTCTTAAAATCATAGTTCAGAATGGAGCCAACATTTAAGTCATCCAACAAATATTTATTAAACACCTCCATCTACTACCAGTATTGCAGCTATGACTACTGCTTTATATGAATCTTCACTGCGTTAAACTGCCTTCCCAAACCTTGTCTCATGTAACTACTCAGTGAAAGTGCCCACTGTCTTGAAGGAGCTTAGAGTCCCATAATACAGATTAGGTCAATTGCCAGAAAAACTGACTTTTAAAGTCCTTGTCTATAATGAGTTAAATGGTATTGGCTAAGGCAGTATTTTAGGTGGTTTTGGTGAATTGACAAGTGATCTTGGGTAAGAAAGTCACCTGAACAAATATACACTTATTTTTATTGTGTCGTATTCATTTTATTCCCAAATAATTACTTGTTAAGAATTAAGGAAATATTCATAAAAATATCATTTAAAAATGGCACCTATACAATGACATATCTTGAAGCACATCATAATTAAAATAAGAATGGTTTTATTTTTTTTTTTAAGATTTATTTATTTATTTATTTATTTTTAGAGGAAGGGGAAGGGAAGGAGAAGGAGAGGGAGAGAAACATAAATAAGTTGCCTCTCGTGCACGCCCCCCCTACTGGGGACCTGGCCTGCAACCCAGTCATGGGCCCTGACTGGGAATCGAACTGGCAACACTTTGGTTTGCAGGCTGGTGCTCAGTCCACTGAGCCACACCAGTCAGAGCTAAAATGTGAACGGTTTTAAAAGTGAGTTACCTGTATATGTCATGAGCTGAGTTTGGCCCACAGGCCATAGTTTGCCAGTCCCGGTACTGAAGCAGTAGTTTTGCAAGTTTGGCTGGAGAACATTAATGACTATAGAGAATTCCCTAGAGGGTCTCCATAGCTTAGAACAATGGAATTGCTAAATTTGAAGAAATCTCAATAGTTTATCTTACTCTCAAACATGACTCACATTTTCTCCTTACACCTTTAATATTTGTTTTACATTGTAGCGGTTTTTTATATTTGTTTCAATTTCAGAAGTTTATAATGTTTTGCTGTCAGCCTATACTGGTGTCTCTTCAAAATCTTTACTGTTCTTAATCTTGGAAGGTCTTCCCCTCCCTGAGGAAGTTGAGAATAGTCCTGATTAGAAATACAAAGCAATAGAATAAATTAAGACCATAATGCTGTTTCCTCTGATACAGTTAGTATCCGTAAACCTTAAAAATTAGCATGGGCCAGTAATCAAGCAAATGTCACTAGTTTTAAATACAGGAGGGAGAAGCCTGCCCAACCACAGGGCTTGCCCATGTAGAGCCTGAGCTGTGACTATTCTGTTAAAGTAAGTGGGAGACTCTCAGTTTTTCCTTGAAACTATTTGCCTTTTACATCCTAACTATAAGGATGTAATGGGACATTTTTACTTCGTCTAGTTTTGAAAATTTTGTATGATGCAGGATTTAAAGTTTTCCATCCTAATTCTTAAAAGCCTTATTACAAATTACATTCTATTAAGTGTGTCTCACTTAAAATATGAAAACCATTATAGTGCTTAGCTCGGGTTTTGTTTTTTGTTTTTTTAATTTTCTATATCCACTCAATTGTTCATGAATTTCTTTGGGAATGGCTTGTTAATTTTACCCCAGTTCTATTTATGTGCCTTCACGTAACAATTAATATTGACTTCTGGACGTGTATCTTACCCCTTTACAAGATATATTTTTCAGTTTTTTTCCCCCTATTACATAAAATAGTAAGGCATTCATTAATCATTATTAAATCCATTCTTTTTTCCTTTTCATTGAATTCAAAAGGCAAATCACCTAGGTTTATTTTTTTATTTTTGGCATGCATCAGCAAAAGTATGTTATTATGAGGTATTCAAAAATAATTTATCTTCATAAAACAATATAGGTGGAGGTTTAAAGAGAAATAAGGAAAGAAATTGGAACCATCTGGATATCCAAAGTAGAGAAAAGTTTTTGCTAATGGTTGTCATGTACACGTTACAAAAATAACATTGTATGCCTTGCTAACTGGACAGGAAAATGCGGAGCTATCCAAAGTTTAAAAGGAAGATAGTTCTGGAGTGTAGCAATTGAGCAAATAAAATTATGCTTAAGACCCATCGCTAGAAGGAGAGTGGAGATTCACACTTCTTAGGTCATTAGAGATTAAACGCATCTCACAGACTCTGGGAATGGAAATGCAGCTCTGTTCCAGAGACAGTGGGGGTGGGAGGCAGACTTTTTCCTTGGCAGAGGTGAGTGGGGAGATCAACTTTTACTGATTTGCTCCTAAATCAGCCTGACAAATTGGAGACGAGTAGATATTTCATGAAAGAAAAAAAAAAATATGGGTATGTGCTTTAGAGATAACGGAGGAAATGAAAATACAGGAAGGCAGGGTGGGACGGAGGGAGGGAAAAATGGAGGGAGTGAGGAAAAGGGAAGAGAGAGAGGTAGGAAGGGAACAGAGGGGAGGGAGGCGGGAAAACTGAAGTAAACTGAACTCCCTCGCATGTATATGTTACATACAAAAAAGCAATGCTCTTGGAAACTGATTTCAACAGACATTATTTAAGTATTTAATACATAAATTATAAATCAATTTTAGGAGGATTATTCACCCAGTATCAGCATTTTTCTGGCTTTACTTCTCCATGTCATTTCATCACCAAGTAACCACTCAGGCAGAGTACACGTCTCTTCTTAAATGAGATTACTAAAGGTGGTCCAATCAATTATTCTTAAGCCAAACCAAATAAGCATGCCCGAATGTTGCCTATTTCAGCATTATGTCGGCCAGCACAACAGAAAACTTATTCAAGCAGGTATATCAGTCTCAGAGATCTATGCGTGTAGTTTACCTTGAAGTGAATTGAAAACAGAATATCCCTTATTGATTTTGCCTGCCCAGCTGCTGTATGTAGTCAATGGGACTCACAGGGATGTAAATAGAATGAATCAACTCCTTGCTGGCCCAGGGCCTCTTGGAGTCATGTGAAGTGGGTTTCTGATCCTTTATGTTCAGGCACAGCCAGGAAGACAAGAGTGCTACTGTCTTCGGCTGGTGCACAGAGTTACCTCAGGCTATGCAGGAAAATGCTTTTGTCTTATTTTTAGACCTGAATCAGTCTATGGCACTAAATGTATTCTTGTGAATACAGATAGCACTTTGTTATCATGCTCATGGGAAGGCGATAGAGTAACCTGTTTGGATGCAGCTGCAGGCCACCTGTAGAGAAAGTCAAATTAGGGAGAGACCCCACTGTTCTTGGCATTAATGCTTTTGGTATTGTTGTTTGACTTTTCCCCCTCTGTCTATGTATCTTTTTCATCTGGGGAGATCGGGAGCACATTTTAAGGCCTTCTGTCCCTTTAAGGCATCTAGTGATTGAAAGGACTCGAAGATTTGAAAGGCTGTAAAAACTCCCCAGTTACCAATGAATGATGGCAATACAAAGAATCTTAAAGCTGTTGAAGCTGAAGTAGCTTTCTTACAGATTTAGTTTGTTTGGTGAACTTTCAGCGGCAGCTCTTGAAAGGTACTGTTCAAATATTCCCACCTATCTGTTCTGCTTCTCCTTGTAAGGATTTATCATGTTCTCAGTGGAGAAATAGTCATCCATATTAGCAGTTAAGTTTACTGCAGATAAGAAGGAAAAACAAGAGATCCTAAAAGAAAAAGAATAAACTCTTCTTTCTTTCCTCATCTACCAATTTGAAGCTTTAAAAAAGAAACCCATAAATGAAATATCTACATTAGCCATAAATATTAAAGGAGGGAAGTGCGCAAATAAAACTTGTTTCTGGAAAGCTTGATTTTGGCTGACTATCAAAAACCATTTCCTGACAATGAGATCCATTAGTCTACAAAAGAATCACTCAAAGTAGTGGTTGCACTGAATATAAGATTCAACATTTAAGGCTGGACCGAAGACAGCCACAGTCATCAGGCTCAAATGAAGAGTTTTCTTCTGGCAGTTGGAAAGACCAACTTGTTCGAGCCTTGTTGTGTCTCATTCTTTTGATTGAAAATTTATATTCGACTGTAGGACTGGAATTTTCCAAGGTCTTCCATCATGGGTCCTTACAAGAAACCTGGGACGGGACTGTGCGCGCAGACCTGGCTGTGGCTGTGCCTCCACAGGTTCTCCAGCACCTGAAACAGAACAGTCACCACAGTCACCGTTAGAGGGTCCCCTCAGGTCAGCTTCCCGGTGGCTACAGAGCTCCCACATCATCTCAGCTAAACTTCTTGCAGCTATAAACCTCAACTTTCGATCATTAGCATTTGGTTCATCTAAATTTGTTTAAACAAAATGCCCTGTCAGAGAAAACATCATAGCTAGATAGCTACTGAGATATCCCCAGGTAAATATTTCTAGATGAGGCCATTTCATAGCAATGGCCATGATTTGATTTACTCTATACATGTAGGCTATAGACTCCTATGAAAATTAATGATAATATACTCCTGTGGAAATTTGTGATAAGGAACACAATGTGTTGCAGCTAAATGGTGACATTCGGACAACTTTAATTCTCAAATACATGTCATGCATCCTGAAAACTCTGATCTGTACTTTCTCATAAGTGTTCTGTCTGTTCAGAATCTCCATTCCAGTGAAGAAAAGATTGGAGTAATACTGTTTTCTATACTATAGTCTTTTGAAGATTTATAGATTGTTTTTATGTACATATTCTTTAGTGATTGCTCACAACACCGCAGCAACAGAAGCTAGGAAATTAAGGGACGGAGCCAAGACGTGCAGTAGGCTGTCTGACTCAGCCCCTTCCTGCTCATCCACCTTTGCTCCATAGCTGAACCCCACCATGAAAAACATTGTTCATTTGGCAATCTCTTCCACTGGGACGGGCACATAATTAGCACTTGAAACGCTATATCAAGGGAAAAGCATAGTCCTGAAGGAAGAGGCTATAACTTACCAAAATTCACAGAAACAAGGCACTCTAAGAAGTATAAGATGCTTGAACCTAGGTTTGGAAAGAGGACAAATCCTAGGGAAAAAAAACAAACGCCAAACAGTAAATGATCCTGAAGTACCAATTATGCCGATGTAGACTGCTGTGAAGCAGATTCAGGGCATTTAATGTAAAGACACTTTTGTCTTCCAGGATAAGGAGACGGAACTGATGGATCACAAGGAGCTCAATAATCTGTACCTTTCAAACTACCTGTGTTTTAAATTTGAAATGGTTTTACTGATTATATCCCTAATACTTTCTTTATGGTACAACTTAAATTTGCTTTAACAATTAACATGAAAAGTTGTTTTAAATAGTAGCAATGATGTTAGAATGGTGCAATAAAAAGAAAATTTATATTCAGAGACTTGGTTCAAATCCTGGATCTCCAATTTATGATGTGTGTGTAGTTATTGTACTGAACCTCCATTTACTGTCCCGTAAAGTGCAGGGAATACCAACTAATAACTTTTCCCCAGATACTTGTGATTTTTAAATGAGATACCGAATGTGAGAGTGTTTTCTGCGGTATGTGCCGTATCCACATAATCTATTATCATACTTTGCTTCAATTAGTTCAGTAGCTTAGGAAAGTTATTTCTGAAATTATCCAGATAATTACCTCTTTAACACATTGGTTTGATCTCTGTGCGCACTCAGTCCGTACTGGCGTAATTAACAGTGAAGTGGAGAAGAAATTTGGAACTACAACAGTCCTTGAACCACTGTGCATGGACAGCCTCTAGTTTTTGTCAGCTTGTGCATGAGACATCCACGTCCAAACTTAAAGCTTACTTTGTAAAGGAGTTTTCAATGCCAGAAATCCCATATGGTTTCGATGTAAGTAAAAGGTGTACATTTCCCTCAGGGTCAGTCTAAAAATTGGACCACTGCAGGCTCGGGCCACATGTGTAAGACTCTGAAGGACCTGTGATCTCACCTGTCTCAATCATATGTTATTATTTACTCCACATGCCTCTTTTGAATAGGTATTATTGTGGCCAAACATAGTGGATAAGAAAGTTAAGTAATATTAGGAAAGTCATTATACATGAAAATACTAAACGATATGAATTTTGACATAATGCAACACAATTATAACTATATACCTAATTGAGATCCACACAAGGCATCAATGTGAAGCATTCCTTGAAACTACTTTCTTTTCCCAAAGAAACGTTAGTCTTTCTTAGTTTTAATTCATGCACAATTTGGAAAATGGTTATATTCTACAACATAAACAATTGCTGTAGATGCCTTTTAATCACAAGACTCTAACTTAGGAAGAGAGATAGCACCATAATTCTACCATGTGGGGCAGAGTCCAGGAAGGCAACTCAGAGATTAGTTTTAGCAGAAACCTGCAGGTCTCTCTTCTTTCATCAGTATTTTTCATAATACTTGTATTTAGACCGTGAATATTTGCCAGAGAGACTTTGCTTCATAGAACAAATACCCTGATATTTTAGACCCCAAAGATACCTCATCATTTTGCCAACATCTAGGTATTATCAAAAACCCTGTGAATTAGTAGTCCTTAAAATACCAGTTACCTGTTTCTTCCAATTGCTTTTACATTTTAATTGCTCCTGTTTCCTGTCCTGACCTTAATGTTTCACAGAAAGAAAGGCATCCCACAAAAGAGAGTGATCTTTCCTTTGTGAACTGCCAAGCTTCACAGGTCCTAATCTGGCCAGAGTTTCGGCAGCGCCTTGGAATGCTGTTTTGCAGTTTCAAAAGTGATCATACTCAGCTTCCCAGAATTTTTTAGGCCTGGAGGATGCCACAAGAACAAGGGCCGCCTTGTTAACAAGTTGCAATCTCTCAAAAACAAGATAGGATTCCGGATATAAATCATCATTTCAGCTCACAAAGCTATGTTCTCCACCCCACTAAAAGACTTCATTTACATCTAAAATGGTTAATACTGATCTCAACTAGAACTCCTAAGTGGGAGAATGCAGCTGCCATGTGCTTAGTGACTCTGGGGTTAGGGAAGAATGACATCACCAAATTTAAGCATATTATCATGCTGACATAGAGGCACCTTGTTTTCTGTTCTGCAGAGAGAACCGGGATTGTGTTCTGTGTCTTGTTTTTTTCCTCCCAAAGAATACCTTTCCCCCTCCCACCCCCAACATCCTAGCAGCTGCTATGTAAGGGGTTGAAAATGTCACTTCAACTAATGATGAATGATGCTTGACCTTCGGACGGGTTACTCTGAATTTTATGCAATGCTAAATTAATATGAAAGATCCCAACTCAAAGGACTTGGGTTGTTATGAATTGCTGCGAGGACGGATTTGTGGAAAGCAGTCAGTAGCTCCAGGGTTTTTTGTTGTGTCCTTGGTGGTAGCGGAGGGGTGGGGGGTGGTCTGTGGGGGCTTGTGCTCTACAAGCAAGGTGAAGACAGTGGGCTTGCTACCTCTTTAATGTGTTTTCTCCTAGGAGATGGATATCTTTTCCTCCCAGAAATAGCGTCAGTAAGCAGAACCAGTTTGTGGGAGAAAAGAAGAAACATCCTCGAAAGGGCAGCTGGCCCACATGTCTTTGTTGTTTTTATTTGAATATAATTAATTATGTAAAGCAATAGTTAGGAGAAGATTAACAATTAGCAGATTCTGTCACGTAGTCACACGGAAATTACTAACTAATTGAACAACGGGTCCTCCATTGTGTCAGAAAGCAGGGCTGAGTGTCATTCCTCTTATCTTTCTACTTTGTGGTTTTCACAGATCCCTTTCTCTAAGATGTGTGTTTCACAGCAGACAAATAAATAAATAACCCTGGTTGTACTTTTGTAACAGGCAAAAGGGGTTGAAATAAAAACACCTGTTTTAATTAGCATGGTGGTTTGCTCACTGTTAAAAAAAGTGCTAACCCTGGTGCAGTTAGCTGGCATTTTGAAAGCTTTGGATTTCCATCTGTATCTTATATTCCGATGTTTCAGGATTGTCAGGAGTTAATTATGTTAACTTGGGAAGCATTGCTTGCATTTAGAATGAAAACCTTCAGCTTGAATAGACAAAAAAGCAGATGCTATCTTTCTTGTCAATTGCTTTGTTGTGAGCTGCCTTGCAACTTTTTCTCTATTTCCCCATCCGAAGGGAAGTGTAAATCTCTATTTATTTTAAGCTTAATGTAAACTATACTGTGTCAGTATTCTTCTGTTTTGGCTCTACATGTCTTGTGTGTCTTTACATGGGTAGCTTTTCTGCCTCAAAATCCAAAAACCTACAGTCAAATTAGCTCTTCTTTAATTCTTAATTTGTTTTGTTGTATCTAGTCATTATGGAGATTAGAGCATAATAAAATTTAAGACTAGGACAACTCTATGTGGCTCAATCCTCTCTCCAGTTAATTTTTCTACCACCTTTTTCCTTTTGTACAGCAACCTTTTAAATGAAGCAAAAATACATGCAGCATCTGGGCACAACAAGGCATGTTAAGGATGGAGCAGGCACTCTAAGTAGGAATTTCCATGCTTTTGTGAGCTTAATGTTCTTTTAACATAGAGAGCAGCTGTGTTTATGTCAATAATTACACATTGAAATAAATGCATGTACATGTGTTTCTTTATGGGATTAAGGATGTTAGGAATGGCCTTCCACAAAAGATTTTTGTCCCTCCCATCCCCACCCAGAAAGTTTCCACCAAATTCAAAACCAAGTTATACTGTTTTGAGATTCTGACACGTTTGGGGGGCAATTGGACTTCTGGGTTTCAACTGACAGACTATTGGATTGATATGCTTGTAACTTTCTGTTTGCCTCACTACCCACCCCACATCTGTTCCCCACTCTTCACTGCCCTGTTTACTGCCCAGGATCTGACCTGTATGCACTCCATCACAAAGGCCCCCTTGCCAAAAGACTTCCAACTAGACTGGGCCTGTAGGAGGTGTCTGCAGGGGAGCAGAGGGCAGGAGGGGGACAATGCAAGAATGCCGTGATTGTTAATGCTTAATCCCCAAATTAGTGTCATAGGCAATAAATGCTCAGCTTTCAAAGCAAAGTGAGATCAAGGAAAAGTGGATCGCTCTAGGCAGGATCCCTGGAGACATGAAGTTTCCTTTGGGTTTTAAAAAGAATCGGTAGCATGGGGTAGGAGGAGGGAATGTGTATGATGGTTTTGGTCAAGAATGAGCAAGAACCGAAGTATGAAGGTTACAAAGTGCAGATCGTTGGGGGGATAGCAAGCACACCAGTTTAACAGAAGAGGATGGCCCGGGTCTAAGTGAGGTATAGAGTGCAGATGAATGGGCAGGTTGTGCCACATAGTGGGCCTTTAACTTGATGGAATAACAAATCTTAGTCTTTAAAATATATGGCACACGTGTGTTCAGTACATAAATACAACCTGCAAATGTACTGTGGAGGGGAGGTTCATTCAAGTCCCGCATCCTACGTTGAAGTTAATCATGGCTGTCCCACCACTCAAAAACAGCTATGTTCCTGAAAGAAACTATGACCTAGATTTTCAGAAAAATTAAAACATAATGTTCCTAAAAGCTTTCTGTGCCTTTAACCAACATGTATCATTTAATACTGTCTTTCTAAACATTTTAAACTCAGGCAAAGTGTATAAATCTGAAAGGTTACCTGTACCTGACAGCCAAGCTTGCACTTTGATTGCGAACGATGAACTTGTCGTTTGCACAGACATCCCCGTGCAATCCAGGAAACGCCTATCCCTCTGTGTGTCTCATCCTCTCAACTTCAGATGGCCACTAAGATTTATACCATAGTAGTCATTATTAATCAGTAACGCATCAAAGATCGCTGGGTTGGCAGTGACCGGTGTTCCTCAGCATGGATAACCTACATCACAAGGTGTGACTTGTCCATGTCCGAAGACCACTGCCTCTGCTCTGGAGCCAAAACTGCCGTGGAATTCATCTTGTCAATCAGCACCTGACTGTGTAGATGCTGCTTACTGGAGATAAACCATTAACACAAGAATCCATGTTGCTGTCTGCATATTTCTTTCATATCATCCTCTGGAGCTGTTTGCTTAAAAATTATAGTCTTACCTCCAGGACATAAATTTAAATGACACTTTTTTTGCTCTGTTTTTATATGATCATTTTCCTCTCTTCTTGTTTTAGGTGTCATGCAAAATAGTTTGTGAGTGAGACAACAATGTTAGAAACTTAACGGTGACACTAACTTCCTGTGTGAACTTGAACAAGTTAGTTAATTTCTCTCTGGTCCTTAGATCCTCATGTGTTAAATGTGGCTAATCCTCCCTTGCTTGGTTTCTAAGGAAGTTAAATAATACCATGTGTGCAAAGTGCCCATCACAGTGACTGGCACACGCGAGGTGTGAGGTTGATGGATTTTGTTGTCCTTGCCGTTGTTTTCCTTCTTGTTATTCAATTTTCACTTCTATGCTGATAATTCTCAAATTGGCCCACCCCATCTTTGTCCCCTTTACTAAACTTTATATCCAAATATCCAAATGTCCAGTGGATATTGCCACATGAAATGCCAATAACACACCTGAACCAAAATCATCACTATCCTTGGCGTCTTCTTGTCGCAAACAAATTAAATGAATACAAAGTCCTAGCTCCTCTCTTGCTCAGGTGTCCAATGTAAGATGACGGCACCGGCACATGAACATCCTTCTGGCGAGAAACAATACTTTAACTTGTCCCTCTTTTCTCTACCACGGCTACCTTCATTAGATTTTAAGGTCTCACATATTCAGCCTTTTCTTTGCATTTCTACAAAGACTCCTTAATTCTGGCCTTCAGGATGGCTTAGTCTACTGCAATAGCTTCCTAACTAATTTGCATATTCCTACCTTCTCACCTTTCAAATGCATCATTACTGACTTAACTTCATAAAATACAGTCTGAATGATATTATTTTCCCACTTGAACTTCTGCCTGTTCTCTCTTGTCTAAAGGAGAACATTTAATCTTTTAGCACAGCAGGTAAGACAGTCCACTGACTTGCAAGCTAAGTCCTCACTGTATTTCATAACCCACCTTTGCACTAGCCATTAAGAGGCTGATTGCTAATAAGCAAAATTTAACCATTTCATATCTGTTTGCTAAAACAGTGCTTCTTAGATTTTAGCATGCATCAGAATCACCTGGAAGGCTTATTAAATCACAGGTGACCAACTGAATGCACTCCAGAGATCCTGCTGTTAGTCTGCCTGAGGTATGACTTGATAATTTACATTTCTAACAAGGTGCCATATGATGCTGATATGGCTGGTCCTGGGACCACATCTGTACAACCCTGGCCTAGAACATCTTTCTTCACCCCTCTCAGTCCACCCAAATCCTATGCATCCCTTCCTGTCATTGCCTTGGGGAAATTTCATCTGTCGCCCCACTCGGAGTGAACCAGTCCATACTCTGTGAGAGCCAAGTGACTAAGGGAGGTTTCAGGCTTGGAGCCAGACTGATCGAAGTCTAGCTAAATACCTGAGTGAACTTGAATGAGTTGCTTAATCTCTGAATCTCCATTTCCCCATCAATGAACTGGAACTACTAATAATACCAGAAGCACATGTCTTTGTGAGGATAAAATGAATTATACATGTGAGGTTCTGAGAACAGTGCCTCACAACTGCTCAACTCCATTATGTGTCAACTAGTAGTTCACACTTTTAATCGGAGGCTCCACTTAGCTGTGCGGTGACATCTGGGGCTTGCAGACCTAAGCCCTCTTCTAGATGTTAAGTTCCCTGTAAGCAGAGACCACATCTTTATGAATCCCCAGAACAGTAGCTCCAGGCTCAGCACTTTACAGAAATCCAGTAAAAAACAAAGTTAACTAATTCAAAAATTGAGAAAAGATGGTGCAGGGATCTCAAGTAGGTAAAATCTTCTAAACAATAAACAAGCCAGCCATTTACTTTCCCCTCTTCATAAAGATGAAAAAAACGAGGTCAATTATTAATAATACATTGAAAGTATGTTAGCTCTTTCCTTTGAATTTTCTAAACTCTATAATTAAAACTAGTTCAAATCGAAAGATTGTAAAGGAGAAATTAATCTTACTGGTAAGTAAAAAACTAAATCCCATGGTTGATGAGAGATATGACCTGTTAGCAACAGTTACACATTTATGCTTCCTTTTCTCCCAATCAGCATGTGGAGACCAGTATAATCCAATTAACTGTAATTCCCTTTTGTAGGGTCCATAAAATAGTGCATGATACCGAAACACCACTGCAGTCTTATCTCTGCCCAGATAATCCAAATGGATTCTCATTTTCCAGCTACCAGCAGGTCTTTACAAACTTCAGGAAAATAGAATATTTTGACTTCCCAGAACTTATGATAAATGTGATACACAATAATTGGCCTCTGAACTTTAATCTTTTTACTTGCCTAACCATCAGTTTTCAAGAGTCCTCTCTCTGCTAGATAACGGCTTCATGAACACACCTGAGTGTCTTTCTTCTGTTTCCTGACCTCCTAAAAAAAAACTTTTTTACAGTGAACATGCAGTATTTTAACACAACAGAGCCTCTCAGCTGAGCTTCTTGCTCATGGTGCCTCTTGGACACCTCGTTTCTCATGCATGTACTCTCTCTGAGGCATCCTGTTCACTCCTGCCAGAGCACCTGTCTCGAATATTACTGTCCCGTTATAGTCATCCAGCCTATTTCACCTGCACAGTCCTTCATGCTACGGCAGGTACCTTCCTTCTCATCCGCAGCACTCTGAATACAGAACCTGTAGTTCTGGGCTCTCAAGCAATTCATGTTTCCACAAATGCCTCCTGTTCCTCAGTCCTTGGCATGACTATTACTTCTCATGTTCTCTACATACCTCTTCCCTCCCTCTTCCCCATCCCCCACCTGCCACCGGTGGTGTCCCACGGGTGCTCATAAATTAAGACGATGCTGTGTGACTCCTCATCTGTGAAGCCTCTTTTGACCAAATTTTCATATTGCCGTAACCACTGACACAAAGTTACATAGTAACATTCACCATGATCCATTGTAACTTTTTTTCTATTTTTCTGTATTTCCTGTGTATTGAAAGATTTTTGAACTTAGAAACTAGGTTTTTTAAAGTCTGTTTTTTCATCTCAGGAGCTACAACATGCCTAGCACAAAATTTTAGTTTAATAAATAGATGATAAATGAATGAATGAATGACTGACCAACCTAATTATGTTTTCAGCACCAGTTTTATTTGAACTGATTTTGAACTGATTTGAAAATATGCTTTGAAAGAGAAAGATGAACAAAGAATTCAAAACTTATGCTGCACATGTATGTGTATATGTATGTGAAAGTGTGTACATATACACGTACATATAGCTATTATTATTATTGCTGTGCTTGAAATAATGTCTGCAATCAAAATGGCTAAAATTTGGCAAACAGTGCAGATATCTCCATAAATAGTAAAATAGGAGTACATAAGGTATTAGGCACTAGGCTAAGCCCTAAGAATACAAACATTAGTAAGAATTAACTTCTTTAGAGTTGAAGTACAGTATAGTTAAATTACTTAGGGTGCGCCCCAAGAGTGATGGGATTATCAAACTGGGATTAGACACCTAGGAAGCAGGATATAAAATGAAGCTCACTATGGACCACAATAAGGATTAGCAGCATAGATACCTGAGTGACAATGAGAACCTAGGCAGAGGCTCAAGGGTTATTTAGCACCAGAAATTTGTTTAATATTAGACTGGAAGACAAGCAAAAAGAGTACCTGGTCACAGAAGCCTGTAACTCCCCATATACAATGAGGTCTGTCCAGAAAAAGTCCAGCCATTATTAATATAATGAGAAGAGTTTGTGCAGCATCAATGTACCCTGGCAGCCAAGGAGAGTGGACTGTAATGCACATGTGTGAACAATGATGACCTCACTGTACTAGTCAGTGGGGACAGTAGACACCTTTGAGTGAGCATGTGTACTGTGTGGCTCTCACATTCAAAATGATTGAGCAAGTACAGCAATAAATCTGCATCAAATTTTGCATTAAGCTTTAAGTTTGAACATTCCTCTGTGGAAACCACTCATATGACTCAGAAGGCCACAGCTATGGACAACTGGTGATTGGCAGCTTCACCATGACAACTCTGCTCCTCATACATCACGTCTTCTGCAGAGTGTTGCCAAAACATCAAATCACCCAGGTGACTCAGCCCGCCTACAGCCCAGATTTAGTGCCCTGTGAATTATGGCTTTTCCCAAAATTAAAATCATCTTTGAAAGGGAGGAGATTTCAGACCATCAGTGAGATTCAGGAAAATATGACAGAGCAGCTAATGGCGATTGGGGGAACTATGTGAGGTCCCAAGGTGCCTATTTTGAAGGGGACTGAGGTGTCATTGTCCTATGTACAATGTTTCTTGTATCTTATATCTTCTTCAATAAATGCCTCTATTTTTCATAACACATAGCTGGGCACCTTCTGGACAAACCTCATATATCACGAAAACATGTATAATAAGGTTAACCCAAGTACATCTCCGCTCTGCTGAGAGAGGAGAGATTCATGTGGGATCAAACAACCTGGGCTGCTTGGAAATGTCTTAGTAACAGGTAACCTGAGACCATAATAAATTATGTCTTTCTTCTACTAGAGGAGTGGTAGAAAACTCTCAGACTTAAGAGTTTACATAGTCATCATCATCATCATCATCATCATCATCTTTATTTAAAAAGATATTTATTGAGTAACTAACTGAGCTTGTCTCTGTATTAATGAAACCAATATAAAAATAAAAGGGGTAGCTCCTTCTCTGGAGATAGCACAATCCCAGCAGTGATGCTAAAGAGAGCTTGAGAATTGTCAGACCATCAAGAGATTATGTATCATTTTTTTAGACAACTTTCTTTTTAGCTTCAATAATTTCTGTTTATTGACACATGCTTCCTTCTTACCTCTTATATCTATGGCACATTTCTTTTTTTTT
>VMDR010023298.1:0-15684 GCA_007922815.1 Macrotus californicus | reverse complement strand
AACTTGGGAGGGGAGCCTTCATTGTGTTCCATCTGCATCTTTTGGTTCTTGAAAAAGCAAAGAAGATTTTATCATAGCTCTCAAGCAAACTCTTACTAAATGTGAATTTATGTTCATAAATTGATAGTATCAGATTTTCACTTTGTTTTGACATGAAGTAGCCATGATATTTAACAGTGACCTACCTGCAAGAGGATAATCAGGAAATCAGGCAGTTGATCAAATGAAAATCAGTCACTGAGTCAATATAAATCTGATTTACTTTGACACACCTTTGGTTTGATTTTCATGGGTATCATTGTCTGGAAATTTCAAATGTATCTGCTGAAAGCAAATGCTTTAACAGTTCTGAACTCAGGGATATTCTGAGCCCAGAAGTTCAGGAACTGGGGAGACTCAGAGGCAAAGTGTGAGATCAGTGAATGTAAACATACCCAGGACAAATTTTTTCAATAATGCAGTATTTTTATAAGACTGGCAACTTCTAAAAAGAGCAACAAACTAAAATAATCTTTGGAAATTTAAAGCAGTGTTGTAATAGCCTACTAAATAAATGTTACTTTAATTTTGGCATAGAGTATCTCAGGTTGGTCTCAGCAAGTGTCACTGAGCTGAATTTATCCCAGGCAGGTTTAAGTAAATTGCTGGTAAATGTAGTGTCAGTACAACAGTAATGATGGGAGGGGAATGATAAAAACCCATATATTTCAAGTTTTTAAAAATTATATGGCACCTTTACATTGCGTATTCTGGGTAGAGAGCTTAGCATCCTTGTCATATGTCCTGAAACCTCCAAAAGGATGGTAGATGCAGTGTTACCATATAGATAAAGGCTTTGAAAGGCATTTTAGATTCAACAAATGATGGGGCTGGAAAAGAATTGTAAGAGCCAACCTACTCATTTCACAGAAGCAGAGACTGAGTCCCTGAAGTGACTAATGCTGAATGACAACAATGCCAAATGTTATAAAGATTGTTACAATAAAATTAGACAGTCACTGTCAATAAATTACTTATTTGTAAATGTCAATTATAGGGAGAAAATTGAAGATGATGATGGTTTTCCAGGTGTACTTAACACAAAAGATGTGAGAAGATAAAGAGGAGAGATAGTAAATAAACTTGTAAAAACATGCTTCACATCATATGTCATCAGAAAAATGCAAATTAAAACACAACACACATATTAGAACCACTATATACCTATTGGAATGACAAAAATTCAGAACACTGACAATACCAAATGCTGATGAGGATGTGGAGCAACAAGAATTCTCATTTGTTACTGGCAGAAATGCAAAATGATACAGATGCTTTCGAAGACAGTTTGTCAGTCTCTTACTAAGCTAACCACAAACTTACCATGTGACCCAGCAGTTGCACTCCTTGGTAGTTCCCCAAAGGAATTAAAAATTTATGTCTACACAAAAACCTGAACATGGATGTTTATAAAAGACTTTATTCATAATTGCCAAAACCTATAAGCAACCATAAGTCCTTCAGTAGGTGAACCGATAAATAAACTGTAGTACCTCTAGACAATGGAAAATTATTCAGTACTTAACATAAGAAAATTATAAAGATATGGAAGAATTCTCAATGCATATTACTAAGTGAAATAAGCCAATCTTAAAAGGCTATGAACTATTTGATTCCAACTGTGTAATATTCTGGAAAAGGAAAAACTATGGAGACAGTAGAACCCAGGATGCCAGGGTTTGGAGCATGTGGCAGAGGAAGCAGGGGTGACTAGGTGGAGAACAGAGAATTTTTAGGCCCATAAAAATACTCTGTGTGATACTATAATGATGCATATATATCATTATACATTTGTTCAAACCCATAAATGTAAAACACCAAGACTGAATCAATCCTAAGGTAAACTATGGTCTTTGAATGATTATGATGTTCAACGTAGGTTCACCAGTTGTAATGATGTACCGCTCTGGTGGAAGATGTTAGTAATAGAGGAGGCATTGCAGGATATATATGGAAAATCTCTGTACCCTCCTTTCCATTTTACTGTGAACCTAAAACTACTCTAAAACAGGGAGATTGGGGCATATATTCAGGAAAATCCCTGTCTAAAGTATAATCAATGTGAGGGGAACATTAAGGCTGTCTTGGTCTGATTCCACTATTTTATAAGTTACCTTTGGCTCATAGTCACATGTGATGTTTACAGTTTTCTAGATGAGCCACGTAATCCTCATAAAATGGTGTCACCATCATTTTTCACTGAAGAATTGGATGCTTGGGGCAGTACACATTTATGCTGAGTCTCCCAATAAGGACACGAAGGAGGCTGTATTTAGGTTTTTGATTCTTATTCTAGTACTTACTCTACTGTGTTAGCTTTTTGTTTAAATAGTAACTAATATTTGGGTAATATTTATAGTTTCTATAGCAATTTCATATACATTGTCCAATTTGTGTTTTCACACTGAGGCAGAGGTAGAAAGGGTGTAATTATCTTCAATTATAAATGAGGTAATTAAAACTTCAAGAAATTAGTAAGCAACTTTTCAAGTAACAAGATTGGAATCCAGATCTCATGATCCCATTGACTAATTTTACACATAATTAGACAAATACCTATTGTGTGTTCAAGTTCTATGTCAAGAGGTAGGGATTCAAAAGGAAGCAAGTTATCTGCTCTCACGGAGATTGCATCTTAAGGAGAAAAGACAGAATGAAAGGAAAGAAACCGAGGAGACAATGACAGGGAGCACCAAAGGCACTGAAAGGAAGCATAACCTCCCAGGGTGGTGGTGTTTGTTTCTTTGGATGAGAGGTTTCAGGAAGGCTGACCTAAGGAGTGGACATTTGTGCTAAGAGTGGGTATAGTAGCATTTCCAACAGAGGAGACAGTTACACAGTGCAAGCCTAGAGGGAGGGAAATAGTGAAACACTTCGCTGGAAGTGGCAGAGCCAGGGCCACAATTTATAAGCTCAGGCAGTCTGTGTTCCTCATATGTTGCACATTGCTGGCCACCAGAGCAGGGGGGAATTGTAGCCCACCCACCATTCTTTGACATTGTTTCTATAAATGCTGACTCTGACTGATGTGTAGCTTGTAGATAAACAGCATGTTTGTATAAGAATCCTAGGAACTAATTTCAAAAGATACAGACTTTGGCTTTGAGGCATCCCAGCTCCAGGAGATTTGCTGACCTTCAAATGAAAACCAGGAGGATGCACACCAGACCATCACTTGACCAATTTCAAGGTCCTCATCAGAACAGACTGGGCTGGTCTGCATGTAGGCCCCTTAAAAGAGAACTCTCAGCCCTCTCCCCTTGATCTCTTTGTTCTGCTTCCCCTCTCCCTCCTTACAAAATACTCCGCCTGTACTGAGATGGGGAGATGGGCTTTGGGAAGAGAGTTCCCCATCATTTCAGGTGGTCGACACTTGAACAAACCTCTTTGCTTCTCACCAGCAGTTATCTCATGGGTTTGGCTTTTATTGCAGCAGGCAGCCAGACCTGCATTTGGTAACATGGTGAGAAAGTAGAGTACAGATAGATACAGCTGAGGTCAATGAGGGGCCCAAGAGTCAGACCATTCAGGATGTGAACCATTGGAAGGATCTGGGATTTTATTCTACCAACTATGGAATCCACTAGAGTGTTTTCAGTAGAGAAGTCATGAGATCTGATTTTCCAACATCACATCAAACATTAGGGATTCCTTCTTCCTAAATGGTGTGCATATTCAGGAACTGCTCCTGAAGCCAGCTACCATCAGCCATCTACCTGTGAAACAGGTGAGGGGAAAGAGGAAAAGGGTATAGCTGGGAAGAACTGGGGCTGAGACTATACCAGACTCCATATGGAAACGCTCCAGTGAAAAAATTGGGACACCGTATTGATATTGACAGATACCTGTGTCCTGCCAACATGAGAGCACTTCATGGGACATAAGCACTACCATTTGTCATTTCACTTTAGTATACTCACTGCAGCTCTTCACTGGTGGAGTCATTATGTTTTCAACAGACACATTTATGCCTGCTATTCAAAATTGGTGGTTTGGCGAGCTGCAAATTTACACCTTTTTGAAGAGATCACTTTATTGTTAGTGTGTTAAACCAGAGTATCAAGGTCAAAATATAAATAAAAATAACCAACATATTGCACAGGAGGAAAGTTGCCATTCTTTCTTGACTCTGACTGAGCACATTAGCTTTGGTCAACATTTAACATGTACTTGGGAAAGAATGCGATGGATGTATTGAAAGTTAATGAGAATACAAAATTAAACAAAATAACAAAATGTATATGATCCACAGTCTTTTAAGTGAAGGTGTTTAAATTTTTTTCAGCAGTTTGCATTATAGATTTTATAATCCTTTTAACATCTTGAAAATAGAAGAACTTGTGCAGAGGTTTAGTGACTTTCAAGTCCAAGCAATTAATTGATGAACAGAGATCATACAAAAGTATCTTTCCTAATGGAAAAGGCTGAACTCAGTGAAGACCCTTAAGATCAAAACACTAAAAAGATTAAGCCAATTGAGTTCCAATCAGGGTACATTTTGTAGCAGAAGAGTAGTTTCCGTAATGTTCAATGAGGTTTTTTCTAAGGCAATCTGAATGATGAAGTGACTATGATACTATTAACAATGTGGGGAGGAAAGCTGATGGCACTTGTCTCCCTCAGTATTTGCAGCACTTCCTTCAGTACCGTTGGTGGCCTTGTTTCCAGCAGAAGGGCCCACTCGTATCCAGTCTGAGGTACTTCCTACTCATGGAGTTGCATTTGGGGAAGACCGAAGATGAAGGCACTGAGAGCTCCGAGGGTCACAGGGTGCAGCTCAGGTGAGTGCCAGGGTGAGCACGTTTATTCCTGAAAGGAAACATTCTTTTTCCTTTCCCCCTGGACTTTGAAAGAGTATCCTCTCACGAACATCTAGTTGCATAATGTCCATACTCAACAAATTCAACTTTGACCTAAAGGCATTCCTGCGCCAGGAGATTTGCTGACCTTCAAATAAAAACTAGGCGGATGCACACCATACCGTCACTTGATCACTTTCCAGACCATCACTTGACCAGTTCCAAGGTCCTCATCAGAATAGATTGGTACATGCTCTCAGGGTTTCCTGTGTGCCAGACACATGCAGCTGTTCTTATTTGATTGTTGGCTTAGCTATAAAATATGCCTCTTGACATTTGCTTGTGAGGCCAGCTTTGGCAGAGTAGTTAAGGAGAGAAGGTGATTCTGTGTCAGTTAAAATGCATCGACATTTTAATTGTTTTAGTTCTTTTTCTGTTCAAACAGCTCTTGAAACTTTGCCCACAAGTCTTTGTGTGGAAACTGTGGGCATTTACTCTGCCCTGGGGGTTTTTGGTACTAAGATAGTCATTTGGCCCTGTTTTTCTTTGATGTGATTTTATTTTGATAAATTATTGGCTTTTTTTCCCTTGTAATAAGACATAGGATGAGGTATTAGGAAGAAAGGGGGAATAATTACTACTAATATTCATGGAAGAAACAAAAATACGACTAAATTATCTTGTTTTCTTGGAGCCCTAGGGATGAGCTGCTATGATTTGGAAGCATTTTGTGAATTTGCAAAGATATTCAAGACCAACTATAGTTTACTACGTTAATTTCCTATTGATTTTTAGCAATTTCAAATTCTTGAGGCTTAGCTTAGCATGCACTTCTGGGCTTTTTAATTAGATCTGTATATACAAGTGCAAAGTGTTAATGGAACTTATATAAATTGTTTTAAGATTTAGAAGAAAGAAAAAAAGAAGTACTTTATCATTTTATCTGATAGTCATTTTCTTTATGGGGATTGAGGTGAATACAAAGGAGAATTTTACTCTTTTGTTAAATTATATAGACTATTTTAAAACCTCTTTATAGAATCATGAAATAGACTGACAACGGTAAGAAGAGGGAGGTGGGGGCTGTTTGAAAGAAGGAGAAGGAATTAGTCAAAGAACATGTGTGAAGGACCCGTGGACATGGACAATGGAGCAGGGATTGACTATGGAAGTGGGGGATGGGCTGGGCAGAGGCGGGCCAAGGGAGTAAAAATTGGGACAACCGTAACAGCATAAACAATAATTAAAGTATAAATAAACAATAAATTTAAAAAAATCTTTAAAAAACCTCTTTATAATACTGGGTTTTGATGTCATTCCACAATAAGTGTTAGAGAATGACATGTTCATTATCCAATGTTAAATTTTGTAAAATAAGAAAAAATTAAGATTTATCTTGTCTTTGAAGGAATATATATATTTTCCATTTGATTTTCATGGCGCTAATTTATTTACTAAGAGGTCTACAAATTTTCCTTTTATAAACTGGAAAATTATAGGATGATTTACTGAGGGCGATATATATACGGAACAAAACTTAAAGGTTTTACAATCTCTTTTCAATCGTTTTTCAGTGAGAAATGTGGTTTAACAGCTTCCACTTGGATAATTGTGCTTTCTGTATCCATAAGAGATGTCTCCTCTTATCCCCACTCTCATCATCTTTCACTGGGATTAATTCCGAGCCTCCCAGACTTATCTCTTCACCTCCACTCTCACATACGTCAACTAGCTTCCTGTGGCCTGGAGTCGGGAGGCTGGAATTATTTGAACACTACTCTGGGCATCTCTCTCTGTCTCTGTGGTCTCTGCGCGGTCTTGCCAGCTTGGTTGCTTCAGGGTAGCTGGGCTTCTTACACATTGGCAGACGGCTCCAAGCCTCACACTCAGAGAAAGAGAGGGAAGCTAATGAAAGCTGAATTTTCTTTTTTGACCTAGTGTCTAAAGTCACATACATTTCTTCTTGCGTCTGTCAAGGTAATCAGAGACCTACTCAGGCAGGAGGAGGAGAAATAGACCATACCTCTTGGTAGGAGAGTGCAAGGATCTAGGAGAGCATGTGGGACCAGAATGTGGGATAATTTTTGGAATTATCCCACATTCTTGAAATCTCAACTTAAACTATGCTTTAGGATTATAAAAAGTAACAAATTATGGTACTAAGCCCTGGTTGAGGAGTCTAAATCTATTTCAGATACCATTATTACAGGTGTATTGTTATGTTTTTGGAGGAATTCAGAATTTTATAGTTCTTCTTGGTAAATTGCCCTAGTATTGCTCAAATGCTGGAGAGCAAAGATAAAAATTAAATGAACATATTTAAACAAGTATATGCCTCTGCAATGATTTCCCCAGAAGTAATGACCATATTGAGATAATGATAATTTTAAACCAAGTTAAAATTGGTTTCATTTTTACTGACCTGGTTCAGCAGATACTAACGAAGTTTAGGAGGACTATTCTAATTTCAGCATATAATATCCAGAAACAAAGTGAATGCAGAGGACTCCGTGACTTTCAGAGATGAAATTATGCCTTTTTTAGCAAAGACTTTCATTTATAAAATGTGTGCTACTTCCAGCAGACCTGCCTCCTTTCCATCTTGCTCTGGATGGCCAAAGCATCACTATTGAGAAGCTACTTTGTGCAGGGCACACTTTTTTCCTAATTGCTTTGCATAGAGATGAGTGCTTTTTCAAGGTCGAAAGCTTTGGATGAGATAAAGACTGCTCTTGAGCTAATCAGGGCGTATGTAGGGAGGTTAAGGGGGTCAATGATTTTCTAAGAAAAACATAGCTTTTTCTCTTTACCTTTTTCTCCTTTCAAATACGAATCTATTCTATAAACCTTAACATTTTCTTAATGTAGTTTTGCTTTATTATCCTTTTTACATTCATTTTCTTTTTTGCTTTCACAGTAGTACCCCTTAAACACACACACATATGCCTACATTAATTTTAAGAAACAATAAAATCAGTATTTCCATTATAAGCACCCTCTTTTAGAAAAGGATTCTTTTGCATTTTTATGAATATTGAAATCAGTTGGTATATTTTTGTTAACTCACTCTAAATTTATACTTTACAGAACTGAAGGCAGAGAATACATACTTTGGTGTGCAACTTTGTGCTTCTAGATTAGTCATGCTTCTAGAATATGCCATGGATTAACCTTAATGGCATAAAGATATGCCACTTTTTAAATAGACTTTTACTGATAGATTGACAGCTTAAGTCTATACTTCAAGTTCCATTTTGTTGTTTTTATGCATTTTTATTTAACTTACTATATTTTTGCCCTGAGATAATTTATGCAAAAGGTGCCATCCAGAAAAGCAGAGTACATACCTGTGGAATTCTTTATATATTTCTTTTCTACATAAATTAAGAGAGCTAAAGTGCAAAATGAAATGAACTCCTTGCTTCAGTAATGGATATTTTGGTCCTTGCCCTCAGGGGGATGAGAGTGCTGATGATGTAGCTTCATGAACTGTGGTCTTAATGTGAGCATTAGTAGTAATGGCGGAGCTCAAATGAGATAATTTACGGTGCACTCTTCTTATCCTCGCCCATCTTTGTGGATCCCAGTGACACTTATCGTGAGGTGTCTGTCAGGGCCATGGTGCAATATCAGTTGCCAGTATTCTGTGTTTTGCCAAATGATTCAGTTCATCATGGTAGTTTCTAGAAATAAAAAAGAAGAGGAAAGAGGATCAATGCAAGAATGATTAAGGGAAAATATGGCCACATGTGAGGCAAGAGAGCAAAAATTAGGCACACAGAAGCAATTCCTGTCAAATTTGTTAAATAATATAATTTGAATATGTAAAAAAAGGAAATAGTCAAAAGAAATAAAATGGACATGTGGACCAAAATGAGTCAAGATTGTAGAGTTAGAACTTCATTTCTTTGCAATTTTCTGTTTTTCTTAATGTTTATTTTCTTTCAGAATCTATGACTATGAAGACATGTATCTTTTCTTTGAAATGTTTTTTCTGAAGTCTAGGCTATGAAAACACTTAGTTATTTATTCTGATCTTTAGGTGACTTAGTAATTTTCTATATTCCAAAATAATAATTCTAACAATGTATTGAATATCAACTATGAGCCAGAAATGCTGCCTTATATATGTGAAAAGTAGATGAAGGGGAGCAGAATATACCACTCAAAATATGCCTTTTTGGCATAAAGATTATTTTAGGCTGATTATTTTTAAGAACAGCAAACATAGGTAAAGCTGTGAAAACTGAGTAGCAGTTACTTTTTTGTAAGAGGCATTTCTATTTATAAGGGAAATCTCCACGTATGAGGGTGCCTCCCTCTCTGCAACAGGAAGAGGAGAACTCTAAATCTCTAAACACTCTTGTCAATGGAGAAGGTGTAGGCTTAAACCTGCCTAACAACCCTATACTTGTTCACTATGCTTTAGCTGATAACCTCTTCTAATTGCTCCCCTCTCACCCAACATCTTTTGTCTTTAGTTGCGGAAGATCTTACAGTGATGGTTTGGGCCATTTGGGGGAGTTACTCAGTATTTCTGGGTATCCCCCATGTATGCAGGAGATATACATGTTATCAAACTTTTGTTTGTTTTTCTCCAGTTCATCTTCCTCAGCCAAGGCTCTAGAAGGTAGTCATTACGGGGATAAAATCCATCTCTGGATAATTCTTTGTAACAAATTCATAATTTGCTATTATTTGGAAGTTGTATATGGATGGGGTTGTTACCCAACAGCAAGTGGGGTCATGTTGCTTGCAAAAATTTTACCACCCTCTAGGCAAAATTCCAGGGGCAAAGGTTTGGTGAAAAAAGAAAGCAGTCTTTATTCAAAAGCTCCACAGTTTTGGAATAACAGCTTCCACATGCATTAGTCACTTAGCCTATCAACTAAGGCTGAAATTTTTTAACTCTTAAGTTCCAGCTTTAATCACTTATGCTTATCAGTTAAGGCTAAAACCTTTAACTCTTGACTTCCCCAGTTGTTCTCTCTGTGAGTTTTTAATTATCTTATTTCTATAAGGTTAGTGTACCAACTAAAATACCAAAAGATACAAAAGCTACAGTTTTGAAGGAATGACATGCTTCTGCCTCTGAGCCTATTCCTCCTAGAACAACCAAAGAAAAGTAACCCTGCCACTCTCTGCCAGGCCAGACCAATCCTACACTGTCTGGAGTTCCTTCTCCTGTTTAAACTACCATCCTTTGGGAAATGTTAAGTGGCTAAGCATGATCATCCAGGAATCCTTGAAAAACAGCTACCAAGAGCCAGTCTCTGCCTTTTTCTGTTTAAGTCTTCTGACCCCTAATTCCATGTGCACCAGATGCGTTCAGCTTCTTCAGCCAGTCCGGTCCTACCTAGGCTGTTTACCATTTCCTCAGGCAAGCTGTTCCTATGGCCCCTCTCTACTCCTCCCCAGTAATCTGATTAGTTATCTCTGTATCCAGGTGAGGGTGGAAGTGAAGGCTAGAAATGAGAATTTTAGGTTTCTCAAGATACTAATTCCTTCCTAAATTCCAATCATGGGTGCATAGATTTCCACTCAATTCACTTGAGACAGGCCAGTACACCAAGACAAGTGGCGTAAGGAAACTGAGACAAACGGTTAAGCTGCCAAGCAGTTTACAGCCATCTAGTAAATCAAAAAAATCCTGTCTTTCCTAACCAAGGACACTTATGAGTAAATAGTTTACACTTCTCCCCAACCAGAGGGTAAATAACTTAAATCACCCTACTCAAGGAGATAGCAGAAATCCAATTAGTGCCATTTGTGCCAACCACACTCAAGGACCAAAGAAGTTAAGCAAATAAATCTCATTTTGGTGCATCAGCATAACACTGATGAATATTCTAATGAGACCCTCCCTTAAAGTCCTAGCTTTTAAAGCCCTCAAGAACCCATACATGGAGGGCTCTCCCTTCTGGGAGCACACCCACACTTTTCTTCCCTCTTAGACATGCATTTCTAAGGGTCCCCGTGAGACTTATAATCATAGGAGCAATGGGCAGAAGCAACTCACCGCAGGCTAATCCCCTGAACCTGTCTCCAAGGCCCCTTTTCTCTGCCTTTCCAGTGAGCCAAAATAGCCTTGCTGTAGCTCATTCCTTTCCTACAACATTTCTAGAGAGCCAAAGCAGCCCTGACTAGGCTCTCTCCTGTTGCTTCTTCTATCCTACGCCTTTTCCTATTTCATTGTACCTAGATTTAATAAACATACTCTTAAAATCACTTGTGCACGTCTGTGAAATCTTTCCTACATGTGGTCAAGAACCCACACTCTGCAGGCCGACCCAAGGTAGACTCAGTCCTGGCTTGGTTCCTGTCTGTTAACAGTCTCATAATTGAACTACTCACCTTTTCTCCCATTAGATTTTCAGTGTGGGTTTTCTCCTTCCTCCACCCCATGAACAAAATAAATTTTTTTATTACTTCATTCAATAGCTACATATCCTATGACATTTGAATTTATTTCCATATGTGACTATGCACAGCTGACTGTCTTCAATACCAATATACAGGGCAGTGTGAGATAGTTTGGTTCTTTGGCACAGAACTGAAGTGGCCCTGTGACCATGCAGATCTGTAGAATGACCCAGTATAGAACTTGTGAATATTTCTGCAGGAAGGGCACCCTCCTTTCATTTGCCTTAGTGTGAGGCTGGGTTTGCTATTTGAATCTTAAGACACAATAGGTCACACAGTTATTCTTTTTAAAATAGTAAAATTTAATTCAATTTTTGTATTTCTGAGAAAAACTGACAAATATTTGTGTTTTCTCTAACATTAGTTCAGCTGTAATTTTAGTGGGGAAGATTTCTTAAATAATTTAATTTGAGATACGCAAAAATCAAGAGAGCAGGAACAGAGCTTGAAAGGAAAGGGGAGAGCTGCTGTATTGGGTCTTTGTTCTTTAGAAAGTTGACAGACTACTGATGTGTAAGGGAGAATGTGTTAGGGTCCCATGGTGTCCATTAAGGCTTTCTAAGTAACAATACAACTTCATTGCACTCTGAGTGCTTGGGGTAGATAAACGGCTGATACTCAGATTCAAATTCTAGTCTTGCCTGAAGGCTCTATTTTTTGAAATACTGAGATAGTGTTCCCTGAATGCAAGGGAATAAAAGTGACTGTTATTCACCAATTAAATTCTTTCTTCCAAGTACAGAATGTCATCCAGCACTTTTAGTCTGTGGGGGAGATAAAACTCTAGGACAGCAACCAGCTGTGGTGCCAGAAGGAAAGACAATGAGAGTTTAGAGGCAGGAACCATGCTTGGCTAAACACAGGAAGAAAATGGACTCAAATCAGCATTGGGTGTTCAGTGAAGGGCGTGTAGCCTACATCCTCAGCATAAACTGATAGAATCAAAATAGACCACACAAGCAAAGGATTGACTTGAAAAATCAGTTCAGGCCTCTTTGTTGCCTCCCAGAACTGTAGAGGAGCATTCTGTGGTCGCATCCCAAGGACAGACAGAAACCAATACTCAGTTCTCACTTCATTTTCAGTGACTAGTAAAGAAAAGTCCAGGAGACAATTGTTGGAGTAATGATACCAGCTTATTATGGGTGAGTGGGAGCATTGTGGACTGAATGCAAGGTGCATTAGAATAAATAACCCAAGGCGGCATTTGTAATTGAGTGAAGTTAAATTGGAAAACTTTCAGGGGCTGTGACTAAGACATCACATTGCTCACAGCTTCAGAAGAGAGCACATGTGTAAATTAATTGAACTAATGTAGACCAGATCTTTGACTATAGAACATCTATTTTTCAAAAGTGGTATTTATAGACAGTTACATCTTTCATGGTGCTTATTAATAATTGTGGGAGAAAAGGATTCTTATCCTGTCCATTTATGGAAAAGCAACCCAGGAGTGCTGGAGTAGTGAATTGGCTCTAGAATTTTCCTATGCTCAGTTCCCCTTCCCTGACAGATCCCTGCCTTATGGAAACAAAAACTGTAATTTATCTGTGCTGTGGAACACAGTGGCTCAGGTTCCTTCACTCTAGCTGAGCAATCTCTGATGGTCTTGTCAAACTTTAATTTGCTTGCCCAAGGATAGATGGGTGTTCTGGGTCATAGTAGAAAAAAAGCAATCCTAGGAATTCTTTCTTTTAAAATGGCATTCTTAGGATAATGCAGTGTTTTCACTATTATGCATCAAAGTCTGTTGCAAGAATAGCTCACAGGACTGCAGCCTTGGAGGAGCATAGGGCCGGAGCTTCAGAGGCTCCTGACTTACTTTGTGTCCATTTTTGTCGGCCTCTGAATGAGCCATATGCAGGAGACATTACAGTGGTAACCCCAGTTTAGTGAACACAATTTCCTACTTTGTATTTTTGAAGTTTTACTTCTCAAAAGGCGCAGGTCACTAAGCCCTTTAGACAGGCCTGGGCAGAATTTTTGAAAACTTATAAAAATTTAAAGTTACCTATGATTGTGGCGTACATTATCCCAAAGTGAATTATTTCATGTTGTGCCTCGTGCACAACTAAAATGCTCACAGACACACACATACATTCACCCACATATTTTTTAAGAGGTTATTTTTGGTGACTATATTGAAGGGGTTCAGAACAAACCTCCCCAAAATGTACCACTTTGGCATGTGGAATGTTTTGAGCTGAAGGCAATCAAAACTCACCTGACTCAAGACAAATTTTAATCTCTCCCTTAATTAAACCTAAAAGAATTTAGATAGGGAGTCTGGCCTGGAAAGAGAGCTAGTACAAGAGAGAACTTTTTATCTGAATGATCTTTCTGTATGGTAAGACGAACGTCTAATTGCAAAGTATTTGCTCTTCCATCCTGTGAACAACCCCACTCCTCTTCGAAGTCCCAGGCCCCCATCCCATTTCTAAGTTCAGAATGACATATGAGCCTATACTACCCAACTTATTCTTTGGTCTCATATTCTTATGGGGCCCCTGTGTGTACAAAAAATAAATCTATTTTTCTTTTATTAATATGTCATACATTAATTTGATTATTAGATCAGCCAAAGAACCTGAAAGGGTAGAAGAAAAATTTTCCCTCTCCTACAATGTTTTCAGGTTGTGGGCAACAAAGGAGTTCTATGAAAAGTATCTCACAGGGTGATCTTTTCATAAATTCCTAACTGGGCAGATCATGGCTGGTAGTCATTCCTGAGGCATAAAAGTTTTTATTGAAAGGTTTATCTTTGCTAGTTAAGTAAGTTTATTGTTTCTGTGCACCTAGGTTAACACACTTTTGTTATCAGGATAACCACCCTCAAGAGAGCACATAATCTTGTTATCTATTTTATAATGTAATCCACACCTCGCTTTCTTCCACCTTCCTGTAATCTTCCTTGCTTCTTTCCTTAATTTCAAATACATTAAAGAAACATTTGAGACTTCCAAACAAAATGGCAACATGGGTAGACATGGCTTACGTCTTTGCACAACCACATCAAAATTACAACTAAACTATAGAACAGCCGTCACTCAGAACTGTCAGAAATTCAGTTGAATAGAAGTCTGACAACCACGGAGTTAAAGAAATTACATCCATCCAGGCTGAGATGGCAAGCTGGTGGCATATCTGAGACTCCATCAACCTGGCTGACACTGTTTGATCCACCTTGGAGATCACCAGAGCTCCACCCCACTTAACTTATGAGCCCACCCAAGCTGCTTTTCCATAAGAATGACTGGTCTTGGCTCATACTACACAACTACCTAAATCCTCTCAAACAAGTAACAGCTGGCCTCAGTGAGCCCCAGACCCAGCACTAGCAGCAGCCAGGCTAGATTCACAGTTTGGTTTTGCCTGGGAATCTCCAAGCCCAGCACAACTAGTGGCCATCACAGATTGCTTTATAGCTCAGGGAGGGTGTCTCTAGGCAAAACACAGATCGGGGCTAATCTTGGCCTGCACCACCCAGGAAACTCCAGGGCCAGCAAACTCAGTGGATAGCTGCACTTCAGAGCACCATCACCTTGCCCCTGCATAGCTGATCCTCCATGGATGGCAGAGGTTGGTGATCAGTGGTCACAGCCAATCCTTAAAACTGACTGGCCTGGGTAAATCCCTCCCATTGATCTGCCAACAGCAACCAAGTCTCAATACAAGAGGAGAGTGTACTCAGACCCACATGAAGGGCACACTTAGAGTACCAACTTGGGTGATAGGGGAAGCTGTGCCACTGGAACCTACAGGACACCTACCACATTAAGCCACACTACCAAGACACAGAGTCAAAGCAGCTCTATCGAAAACATATAAACAAACATAAGGAGGCTACAAAAATGAGGAGACAAAGACACATGGCCCAAATGAAAGAACAGATCAAAATTCCAGAAAAAGAGTTAAACGAAATGGAGATAAGCAATCTCTCAGATGCAGAGTTCAAAACTCTGGTTATAAGGATGCTCAAGGAACTTAGTGAGGACCTCAGCAGCATAAAAAAGATCTAGTAAGAAACAAAGGATTCGCTAACTGAAATAAAGAACAACTTACAGGGAAACAACAGTACAGTGGATGAAACAAAGTTTTGGGGAAAAGCGTTTTTCCTTCCCAGATGGGTTTGGATTAGGACAGTGATTCTGAGAATCAAATCAATGATTTGGAACATAAGGAAGAAAAATTCAACCAATCAGAACAACAAGAAGAAAAAAGAATCCAAAAAATGAGGGTAGTATAAGCAGCATCAGGGACAACATCAAGAGGTCCAACATTTGCATTGTAGGGGTGCCAGAAGGAGAAGAGAAAGTGGAATAAATTGGAAATTTATTTGGAAAAATAATGTGTGCTGTTAAAAACTTTGTACACAGTTGCATAAGTATATTTCTTTTTTCTAAGTTATTTGCTACTCTAAATT
>VMDR010023297.1:0-15685 GCA_007922815.1 Macrotus californicus | reverse complement strand
TAACAAACTCCTTTAGTTTTCCCTTGTCTGAGAAGCTTCTTATTTCTCCTTCAATTTTAAATGATAGCCTTTCTGGGTAAAGTAGCCTTGGTTGTAGGTCCTTGCTTTTCATCACCTTGAATATTTCACATCACTCCCTTCTGGCCTGAAATGTTTCTGTTGAGTAAACAGATACCAGTCTAATTGGTGCCCCTTTGTAGGTAACTCTCTGCTTTTCTCTTATGGCTGTTAAGATTCTCTGTCTGTAAGCCTTGTCATTTTAATTATGATGTGTCTCTGTGTAGACCTCTTTGGGTCCAACTTTTTGGGGACTCTCTAAGTTTTTGAACTAATGTGACTTTTTCCTTCACCAGATTAGGAAATTTTTCAGTCATTATTTCTTCAAATAGGTTCTTGATCCCTTGCTCACTCCCTTCTCCTTCTGGTATTCCCATGATGGGGATGTTGTTATGCTTCATATTGTCCAAGATGTTTCTTTAGCTCTCCTTATTTTTTAAAATTCATTTTTCTTTTTGCTCTTCTGCCTTGTTAGTTTTTTCTACCTTTTCTTCCAAAATACTGATTTGATCGTCTGCTTCTACTAACCTACTGTTTATTCTTTCAGTGCATTATTTATCTCAGATATTGCATTCTTTATTTCTGACTGATCCTATTTTTCTCTTGGTTTCCATGTCTTTTTTCATGCTGTTGACTATACTTATAATTATTACCCTAACTCTCTAACTGATAAATTGTTTGCCTCCATTTCATCTAGTTCTTCTGGAAAATTCACTTGTTCTTTCATTTGGGGTATGTTTCTTTGTCTTCCCACTTTGGCTGCTTTGTATTTTCTACCTTAGTTGTTAAAGTAATCAGCTATTAAATTATCAGATGTTAATCTAATCAAGCTGTCATTATCAGTCTGGCTAAAGCACCACAGGATGGGGCAGAGTAATTTCTGTGGGTAGGGATATTGCTTCCCCTAGGCTGATGCCATTCAGAGAGGAGTGCTCTGCCTGAGAGGAATGGCTCCTACCATATGGGAAATAATTCAGCACAGAGATCTTGGTGGCTGTTTCTTCAGTTTTCTCTCCAGAGCCACCAACCCCAGAGTCTCCTCAAGCATCTCTAGTCCACTCTGCACACCCTTTGACAGTGTCCAGGGTAAGTGGCTGCAAACAAAATTTTGTGCTCAGCCCTTTTAGAGGCTCTCTGAGTCTCCAGCCATTTCTCCTTGGCAGACAGAAACACTGAGGCTTTCCACAGCTGGATGTTGTCTGGATTCCTTTCTGGCTCTGGTTCTACAGGTTGAGGAGACAAGCTTGGGATTTAGACCCCACACTTCCAAGGGGGAACCCTCTGGCCACTGAATTATCCATCCAGCGCTTTAGCTGCCGCCTGTGGGAGCCCAGCCATCCCTCTCATGTCTCCTCCGCACTCCCTACCAGTCACGTTATGGTGAAGTGATTTCTTCTGTCTGTCAATGGTTATAAGACTTCTCTCCAGCTACTGTTCAGTTGGTTATTCTGGATGTTTTCTCTACAGTATAGTTGTAATTCTAGATTGGTCCTGGAAGGTTAGTGTAACTTCCACTTATTCCTCCACCATCTTGGACTCCTTGAGTTTTTATTTTTATTTATTTTATTCATATTTCAATAAAAATACATTTAGATAAATGACTGTCAGATACAAAACATTATAAAATGCTTTGTTTGAAAATTCTCTCTTTCAAGTTAAAAAAAAATTTGTCGGAAGCAACAAGATTTACTGGGAAGATGAAATCAATGAATTTGTTTTAAAACATGTGCAGGTGTTTAACCCAAGAGAAAGAAAAACAAGAAGAGCCTGCTCTACCTGTAGGAGAAACTGGCTTAAAGTCCAAGCCAGGTTACTGAAAAATTTGGAAGTAGGAAAAATTTCCCTTTGCCTCTTCATCAGGCCTTCCTTCCCCTCACAAGTGAGATAGCAAAGAATTCTCAGGCTAATGGCATCCCTCCTGCTTCTCTTTGCAACCTCGTCTCAGGATAGTTATTGGCCCTCAGTGCCTCAGAGTACAGGACAGTGACTAGACAACTAATGCAGGCTTACCAGGACCCGCTAAAACCGTATGCCGATACATATCTTTACATGTTTAGCATATTTATTACTTTTTAAAAGCACCATGCACATCTTAGACTCATGACATCCATGCCATTGTTGTGTGCCCACTCCCTAGTCTCACAAAGAAGAGGTACTTGATATATAAATTGAAAGAGTAGATAAATAGAAGAAAGTAAAAAAATAACAACAGCTCTGTTCAAAGGAATGATGGATAAATAAGAAACAAATAAAAATGGTCACTTATTGAACATTTTGCTGTAACTATCCTTCTGTGATTCATCTTGAGCACAGACTTCAGAATCTTTGAGGCCACTGTGTTTAGGTTACCTTTTATAGTGTCATAATCCTATATTTATCATAAAATATGCTCATGCTTTTCTTCTATCCTGCCAGTAGAGATTGAAAAAGAGAGATATAGATAAGAAACTATTAATCATGAGCCAGAAAGAACAAAAAAGTCTACTGACCTGTGAGGCAAAACGGACGTATTGAGCACATCTAAGAGTTATAATTTTTTTTGAATAAAATAGTCTCTCCTTTCTGTATTCCCAAGAAGGAGTGGTTGTCATTTATCTTACACATCCAGCCTGCATTCTTGATACTACAGTAACCCTTGTTACTTACAAGAGATGAAAGCAAAATCAGAATTTTGTGGAGCTGAAAATGGGACTGAATTTTTATTGGAATAACAGTAAATGTTTTTGAAAGCATTTTATTCTTGATGACTGTCTGGATTATTAGTGTTCTCTGGTATTTGACATTTGGTATCAATTTCAATTGAGTGAAGTTGTATTTAGGAAACTGTTTTCTATCTCATATCAGTTCCACTGGCTCCAAAGCCCCCATTACCTACCAGGCTTTTAAAGTAAACCAAGAGGCCCAGGAGACTTCTCAACCCTGATAAGTGGCTCAACTTCCACTCTGATCTCATTTGTAAAGCTCCAAACCTGGAGAGGAAAGGTGAGGTGGAAGAGTAGAGAGTGGGGGACAGTATCCCTACCAAATTCATTCCTCATAGTCAAGTTGACAGAACAATGGTGTACTTCTGCTTTCTTTGAGGATTCTGTCCTTAGGACTTCTTGCTTTGCTTATCTAAATATGGTATCACCAGAGAGAGCAAATCAGAAGAAAAGATTTATCTACACAGATTTACAGTTCTTGGGATTTAGGAGAGGCAGGTAGTGAGAGGGTGTGGACTTCAAACTGGCCACCCAAATATCTAGAAGAAGAAATAAAGTGCACAAATTTGTGGATGCAAAGGAAAGTGCTTTCATTGTTCCCTAAAAAGCTAATCATAAAACAAAAGAGCTTTGAAAAGTTGTCTAAGGGCTTGCTTAAAGAATGATAGATTTAATGTTTGCTTTGTTTGGCCTGGAAATTTCCCAGTCTTTTTCTTGCCTTTATGGATACAGAATGTGCATTGGAATGGGCCAGGGGAGGGGGATTAATTTGGCATAAACTTCCCTACATGTAAATCCCTAAATTCACACAGACAGATGGCAAAAAAGAAAATAAAGAGGAGAAACTAATCTGTAAATGCTAATAAAACTCTAGCTTATTTTAGTTTAACAGTTCTGTGACTCATTAAAGTTCATACTAAATAATGAATAAGTGCTTGCCTGAAAAGGCTGTCAGTCAATGTGGTAAACAATCAATGGCCTATGCTTTATTATTGTAAATGTTGCTACTAATAATACTGTGACATGAAATCCAAGAATATCTACAACTGCATTTCCTGCTCCATTTTGCCACATGTGCTTTAGATGCTTTAGTCACAAATATAAGATGAAGTCTATTTGGCAGACTAATTAAAAATTGGCAAAATAGTGAGACAACCTTCATAAATGAAGAATAAAGGAAAAACAAATGACTCTTTCCAAGTTATTTTCATGGCTCTGACCTTGGAAGAAGAAAGAAAGCAGGAATGTCAGGAAGTGTATGTGTGACAGTGAGAGTGGCAGGGAGAGGAACTGAATGAGGCCCATATCCAGACTAGACAGCCATTGAAACAAGAGAACACCATGGGATACAGACCAAAGAGAAACCAGAGGACCACAAAAGGGAGGAATGCAACAGTCCGGAGTCCATCCTTCCTGTTCAGCCCTTCAGGTTATAGATGGCAGTGGGATGCTTTGTGGAATCCCTTAATATCATGGGTTCAGCATTATTTAATTTGTGCCAAGCAAGGAACCAGCCACCCAAGACATATGGTGCCCTTACCATACAGCGACTATGTTTTTGGCTCTTCACTCTTACCAAGGCCAGCTCACAAAAGCCAGTCGTGAACACCTAGAAACCTTCAGGCCATCCCACCCAACTATAGTACTGGTACGTTTCCAATTCACCTGCATGATTTTCTGCTTTGCTGCACTGTAAACAACAAATAGTTTACCCTGTAAACAAACAGACAGAAATGCTGAAGTAGCCATTGTGATTAGAGGGAACCACATTATCAAAGGATAGGAGGATCACATGAGACAGTGAGTTCCAGGAGCCATACATGTGCAGGATCTCTAGTGCTAGTATGAAAGAGGAAGGCAGATGAAAAGGCCATCATGTGCAGATAAAGTGATGAAAGTATCAAAGAATTCAATTAGGGAGCCATTACCTGGACAGACTTTGGCTTCAAGAAGACCAGCCTACTTTGCAATGTAGAGGATGGTCAATGGTTTATCCAGACTACTAGAAGTCCTTATTAGACAAAAGAATTCAAAACTAAAACTATATGTAATTGGGTACAAAAGTGAATGCTTACTTAAAATGAGAAAATAAACCACAACAAAACACAAATTATAAAATGGTAAAAAAAAAAATACAAAAAGAAAACAAAACACCACAAGTACAGGTTAAAATTAAAATTCCAGTGACTCTGTTGGTATACAAAGTATGATGTACTAGATTCCCTAAACCGGAGTCCCTATATTTTCACTAGTTGTTATTGAAAACAGTCTTCTGTTTATAATTTTACATATCAGATGTTTAAAAGAATTTTGCACATACCAGCTTCCTGATTTATATATTTTAAACTTGGCTTCTTCTTGACTCTGCACAAATATCTGGTGTCAAAAATCATAAGAAATACTAACATCTATCTTGTGTCACAGAGCTAGGTGCATCAGTGCAGTGGGCCAAAGGAGTGTTATTATACATCATTCCTGCACCAGGATGGCAGCTAGCAGTAACTTAACTGCATTTGGAAATTACTGCTCACCACAAAATACCCGCTACTAAACCTAAACCAAATGTACTCCCAACTCAACTTTCCTTAAGCTGGAGCCCCAAAATACTTGTGACTAAACTAACAAACCTATAAGTGGAAGTTGGGGAAGTTGGAATGGAAAGAGAAAATTCTTAGCCAGTTATGGCTAAATATATCTTAATACATTTTAAAAATATATATGACCATGTGAACATTGCTAGGGCTCCTCCAGCTCTTGGAAAAAGCTTGTGCAAATAAGCAGCCCAAAGCTGAAGCCTATTAGTTTATTTGTTACAAGGTGGATCCTTCTTTCTGGACATTAAATGTGATCTGAATGTAGCTGAGCACATCATCTCAAATAATAGTGAATGATCTAAGCAGAGGCAGCACAATTGTAGGAAAAGAACAAATGTGAATGGCAAATAGCAGGTAGAATCACAGATGATTTTGTGATAACTAAAGATGGAAAATAACAGAGAAAAGAGTATGTCACCATCTGTGCTTGCCCATCATGATTTGTCCAACCACGCAACACTCAGTTATGATGTTCCAGGTAGAGCTCACTGTCAAACAGAGGGGAGTGTGTGTGACACAGCTCTGAAGTTTCCTTCACGGCCCTTTGCTAACCTCAGCCACTATGACAGCTGCTTCTATGATTACTTAGCCAGCATGGGATCTTTCTTTTTGTTTTTATGAATGAGGCCAGGAGGATGCATATAGGTACTCTGCCTTCCAGGACACATACATCTGTTGACTTTTTTTGATCCAAGGTATACTTTTTCCACCACCTGGCCCAAGTCCAGTCTTACACACAGGCAAAAAGATATGTGTAATGTCAGTTCAGGGGCAAACTGAGTATGATACAGTTTTAAAATCTAGAAATTATAGCTTTTGGGCCTGATCTCCTGCTCTGGGCTCCCAAATTAGTAAAAGCGTTGTTGAATGCAGACAGAAAGGAGAAAACACATTCACTGGCCCCTGGACATGATCCTAGTACACTAGAAGGAAAGAGGAAAGCATTTTTCCATCATTAGGGATACATTTTTCATGCACCTGAGAACATGAAAGCCAATGACAGGAGAAACCCCACCAAAAATTTCAGAAAGGCAATATAGGCCCTTACTCTCCCACAGTCACTAAATTTTTGCACAAATCTTACAGCAAACATGTTCTTTCCACAAAAAGCCTTTGTTGCTTCCCAAGAAACAGAAGAGTTGCTGGATATCCCATAATGAATAAAACTGCTGATAGGAATGGAAAAAAAGTTTATGGAGGATTTTTAAACCCAAAATACCACATGTGGAGTCTGAACATTTTATTTATACCTTTGCCTGATACTTCGCCCACGCACACTGGATTAAGGAAGAAATATATGGCTGCCTGTTGGCCCAGAATTCTCACAGGCATTCCCCACTGGCCTGAAAAAAGCACTGTGGCCCTGCGGCCAAAAACTGATCTGTAGCAAAAAAATTGCTTTTCAAGTCAAAAGGAAAAGTAATAAGAAAAGAGAATAAAATTTAAAGTAGTGAGCACAGTCCTGAATATTTTGTTTTTGTTTCAGGCTACTAATAAAAATCAAACTAAATGGCCCCTTCTGGCATAAGATTATAGGTTGTAAAATAAATCCACAACGTATTACTTATTAATAAGATAAGAATAATATATTTCCTTTGTAAAAACCTTGATGGATAACCTCTAAGATGTTTTGAGGGTTGTGTTCAAGTCACACACATACATAATAGACAATATTTTCTCTCCTTTTTTTTTTTTTCCTTCTTCCTCTCCCTCTCCAGAGAGCTCTAATTGTCTTGAGAAGCCTGACTACTATGTCCTGCCACTACTGGACCTTTTTTCCAAAAAAAAAAAGTCAGTTTTACTTAAAATAGAAGGAAGTCTACAGGTCTTGCATTTAAGCATTTTTATCACACAAAAGTATCTTTATCACAAGGAAATGAAAACCAAAGCTAAACATGCAATGACATATGTTTACATTCACTAGTGATGTCTGTGAACAAAGAGAAGTTGCTCAGAGGCCCTTGATCAAAACAAAATTTTCTGTTCTGGCCTTCAGGATTCCAGAAATGGTGACAAAATTTGCTAGGAGCACAGAATTCCAGTTCCAATCTCTGTTTCACCCCTCCTTCCTCTCAGGCATCCAAATGTAACTTGACCTCAGCAATTTGAAACCCTCTTTTCTAAAGGGTAAGCAAGTGGAATGAAGGAGCCACACATGACCAGCCTGGAGGAACAGGGAAAAAAGAATGTCCTCCTTGTGAGCATCCCCTCCACTGGAGGTAAGGAAGGAACAGAAAATGCCCACCCAGCACTTAGAATCTCTAGTACCACATGGCCCTCTTTGGGGGGCAGAGAGTGGCTGGAATAAGAATGAGATAAGAAGTCAAGACTGTTGTCTACTATAAACCATGCTCTGTCATGACTATTTACCAGACAAGGTTTCCTCTAATTCTCACCACAACCCTAAAAGGTAAGTGCTACATTATCCCTATCAATGTGAAGTAAACAGAACTTAGGAGACATTAAATAACTCACCTAAATCACTCATGCGATGGTTCATTTTATGTGTCAACTTGGTTAGGCCACATTACCTAGATATTTGGTCCAACACCAGCCTAGATGTTGCTGTGAAAGTACTTGTTAGGTGTGATTAACATGTAAATCAGTAGCCTTTGAGTAAAGCAGATTAACCTCAGAATGTGGATGGGCTTCATCCAACTAGTTGAAGGACTTAAAAAAAAAGAAAACAGACTAAAGTCCCAGAAGAAAAAGAAATTCTGCCTCCAGACTGTCTTCAGTCACGTGCTACAACATCAGCTCTTCTCTAAGTCTCCAGCCTGCAAACCAGCCCTACAGAATTTGGACATGCCATTATCCACAATCATGTGAACCAATTTTTTATAGTAAATCTCAATGTTCCCCTCTCCTTCTTCTTCTCCCTCTCCAGAGAGCTCTAATTGTCTTGAGAAGCCTGACTACTATGTCCTGCCACTACTGGACCTAGAATTCAAGCATGGGGACTCTTGCTTTTTTCATGGCGTGTAGTTACTGAAAGATTTATAGACACTGAGTGTAATATACTCCCTTATTTTTCAGGACATCTTTATAAACACCTCCTATGTGTTTAGTTCTGTAGTAGAGTCTAGATATCCTACAGAACAATATAAGTATGGTCCCTGCTCTCTCAGAGTTTAGTAATGACTGCCAAGCAACTGTGCAATTACAAGAGACAGCAGGAGGTAAGGGTTCCAAAGAAACAGAGAAGACGGTCAAAGATTGATAGGGGATTAAGAAAGATTTCTTAGAGGAAGTTAAATATTTAAATTGAGAGCTGGAGAATGAATTTGAATTAGCCAAATAAAAAGGAGGAAGATTGTTTGGACAGAAGAAACTGAGTGTGCAAAGATTCAGAGAGAGAGGTTGGGAAACTGAAGGCAGTGCATTTAACTGGTATTGTGAGCAGTTTGAGAGGCAGAGATTGGCTGCAGCAAGCAGAGCCAGCTCTCCTTTTGTAAGCTGCTAAGGCCTGTTAAACTTTGACATCATCCTAGAGACCAAACAAAACATGGAAACACTTTCTCTAGAGTCACAGTTAAAGATAACTGTGGCTAAATCTGATTATGATTGAGGGAGAACACCAACCAGGACTCAGAAATTACAGGTGCAGGTGGGCACAGTAGGTGAGACTAAGAATAGTAGACTCATCATATCTGGTGGTTGGACTAGAATTATAAGTTTAAAGAAAGTAGAAAGGGGTCACATGAAAAAAGGAGCAGTCTGGGGAATAAAGACAGCAAATGAAATTTGGGTTTGTGGAGTTAGAGATTTCTGTGTAATACTAGGAAAGAGATATTCAAATATACCTTTGTCCCCACTTCTGTCTTCTAAACTTCTGCTCCGAGAACCACCCAGCTACCATTGCAACAGTTAGAAAGAGCTCTTATACGTGCTGGACCATCATGGATGGCCCAATCTCCTTTGATCAGAGAATAAGTATGGCTGTGACTACAGACCAAGTCCTGACTCCCAACCTATTAAATGGAAATAAACTCTTCTCCCAAATCATTAGCCTTGGCTTTTGCTTTTGAGGCAGGATAGTAAGAAGCTAGGAAAATTCCTTGGCAAATAGAACAGGGAAACTGAGACAGATAGTTGAACAAATTGGCTGAGCAATTTAGTCTGATACAGAGGGTCACCTCCCTAAGGATAACACAAGCTTTCACTTGTGTTTCAGCTCCAGGCTTAGAAAAGCAACAAAATCAGGTAGGTGACACCAGGACCAGCTGCAGTGTCTGACTCCATGCCCTGGTGCTGACCAATTAGTAGAGACAAGGACTCTAAAATGGCACACCTAGAAAAGCTGATGAATATTCTATTGAGATCTTCCCTAAGGCCTCCCCTAAACTCCCAGTCTTTAAAACCTTAAAGACAATGGACCCCTTCCATGCTCTTCCTCCTGGGAACATTCCTGCACCTTTTCCTTTTTCCCTTCTTCTTCCCTCTGAGGCTTGCATCTCTCAAACTCTAAGGGTCCCCAGGAAACTTGCAACCAGGGGAGTAATGGACAGTGACAGCTCCTTTTAGGCTAACCTCCTGAATCTCTCTTCAAGGTCTCCTTTTCTCTGACTCCTCAGAAAGCCAAAGCAGCCCTGCCTAGGACCTATCCTGTAGCTTCTTCTCAACCCTTCCTTATTTTACTGTCCCTAGCTTTTGAAAGGGTCAGGCCAGTTTTTGAACCTGCTGGAGTACTCATGACTTTGTTACCCTGACTCACTTGGTAGCCCACAGCTTAATTAAAACCCTCTCCCACTATGTACAATAGACAGCTGATGCCAGACATAATGGCCCCTGGTCAGATTGACCCTCCTATACCTGGGAACAGCCCAGCCCTTTACTAATCCATTGTCCAGACTCACATCCTGAAACCCTGAGGCAATTTCCCAGAAGAACAAGAGACTAACCCCTCTCCTATCCTCCCAACAAACCCTCCAGCTTTTTCTTTTAAAAAATCCATTCCTGCCTCCCCCTGGGACTGCAGTCAGTCCAGACTCAGCCCACCTGTAAGTGCGGCATCAAATAAAGGCACTTGGATCAGATCAGCTGGCTCCTCCCACCTCTATCTCTCATGCATTTCTAACAGCTTTAATAAACATACTCTCATGATCAACTAGACTCATGTTGTGAAATCTTTCCTGCACAAAATCAAGAACCCACAAACTACTGGCCCACTCGGAGCCAGGTCCTCTTTTCAGTAACACTTTTGCTGAAGAATTATTAATCTGGGGACATGTTGCACAAAAATACACATAATCTTTCTAACCTGTATTTGACCAAGAGCAGTCCTAAACTGGCCTTAAGCACACCCACGTTCTTCCCTATAGTAGGAATATGTTAATGGCCCAGCCTGGCCTTTCTAGATCCAAGTTTCAGCGGGAGATGATTATTCCTAACCCAGCCACTTCTGGCTCTCTGCCTCCCTACTGCCCTGGGCCTACCACAGAGCAGGAGACTTCACCCCTTAGAATCTACCTTATACTCCCAAAAATCTACAGGCTCCCTTCTTACCTTCTAACAGAGGCTTGGGGAGGACTGTGAATGAATGTGGCCTCAATAAAGCCACATTGTTAAATCTGCTCCTTGTTAAAAACGAGGGCTGGGCAATGTCAAGGCTAAGTGCCTTTGGCAATGGCCCATAGGAAGCTGCCAAAGACACAAGTGAGGAGCTACAGCCCCTTAGGAAATGAATGATCAGCTTCCTGGGGACACTGTAAAAACAGCATTTGAACCTTCTTGGGGACCCTGTCTATGTACCACCCTTTTAGCACAGGCTGCTAGAGGGTGGTGAGTAAAAAGTAAGAAAATATAAAAGAGAGAAGGGCACCCATTCTCTTTTCCATTTAGTTTAAATCTCAGCATTGCTTGATGGAATTAAAGGCAGGCAGAAAAGTCATCATTTTCTAATCATAAAACACTTGAAACAGGGCAGTTCACCTGTTTTGCAGGTGCAGAGTTTGAATTGCTCCTAATTTGTTTCACTTAGCTTCTGATTGGTACCCTCCCCAACTCTCTCTCCTTGGCCTTGGCTCAGGCTCCCCTCCTGCATTATGGTTGCAGGAACAACTAACTGCCCAAGAAAAGGTGTTGCAGAGCTGGTGGCCCTGGCTCTGAGCCCTCCAGGGTGAAACAGTTATAGAGCAGAGCTAGGAAGGCTCACACACAGGGCTGAAAGCAGGCTGGCCCTCCCAATCCTGTGGCCCTGCCGGGAATGGCCTCCCCAGGGCACTGTGGTTCCCTTGCAGCCCATCAGCTGTCCAGGCTCAAAAAAAAACAGGCAGCTGTTTGTGATCTGGTATCTTCTCTGCTTCAGTTCCCTGACACTGCCAGCCAAAGACAGTAGTGCCTCAGTGGTCATGCCCCAGTTCCTGCCCCACTCCCTCAGGAGACACATAGCAAAATGCTTCTAAGGAGGGAAACAAGGTTGGGGTACCTCTCTGCCTTCCCCTATGTGGAGCCCAGTTTAAAGGGGAGAGAAGCTGGAGAGGTGAACAATCAGGACTTTGTTGGGGATCCTTTAGTTTCAAGGAACAGAAACCCTCTCAATCCAGCTCTTGTATAACAAAGAGACCAATCCTTGATACTTTTCCCTCCAGGATTCCACAGATCACAGGACTGGTTTCCCTTCCCTGCACACGCATTTGTTGTAAAGCCAAATGTGTGGTCCCTTCTCCAAATGCACAGGAAATTACAGTTTGTAGTTTGTGCACCTCCCTCACTTCCGGATTCATCATTCTCTCCTTATTTTCTCTTTGCCTATTTCTTCACCTGTTTTACTTTACTTTGATTTTGCTGCTTTGCATTCTTTTTGCTCCTCTAAATTCTTTTTTAGCAGCAAGGGGGAAATCAGTCCTCTAGGCCATCAATCATCAGTGTGATCTGCTGGTCTCTCTACTCCCCCGAAAACCCAAAGCCTTATGAAAGATGGGTCTGTGCCAACCTCACTTCTTCAGGCCTCCTACTGATATCAAGCTAAAAGAAGCAAATGGAGTTTTACAAGATAAATTTTAGGCCTGGAGTTGGGCTGTGACTTGGAGCTTCAGACTTCAGATTAGGTTCTCACAGGCTAAGTGGAAAGAGCTATGAACCTAGTCCATCACTAACCACATCTTTTGAAATGCTGCTCACATTTGCGAGCCCAATATACTTCATCTGTGAAATGGAGATGAAAACAGCAGTTGGATGTGAGGAGGCTGTCTCTCCTGACCTTGCTCAGCTCCTACCACCTAGCAGCACTGGGAACTGCCATCCCAGAGTAACTGCCTTGCTTGTACAACTTATTCCTCAAATCTTTGAAATGTTAAAAATGGGAAAAAATAATCTTATAAGACAAGAGAAGGCTTCCTTTGTTAGCTCTGCTGAACTAAAGATTGTTGTCATAGAAGCAAGAATTAATATACAGGGCTGATGGATAACTGATTATTGTTATAAGTAAGAAAACCAAGAAAACTCAGTGTTATTTTCCAAAAATATCCTCTCTCACAAGATTTCTCTCTTATTTTTCCCTGAAAAAAAAATGCAAGGCCAAATGACAGAATATATTGTTACTTAATCTCTTTACACAGATGGAAAACTGAGCAAGAAGGGGTAAGCTACAACAAATATCTCATAACCAGCCAGGGTTCTAGCTTCTCCTAAATGTGGAACTTCGAGCTCCAAATGCAAGAGGCCTCCTCATGAAAAACTTCTGCTGTGTTCAGAAGTTTACCATTAAACAGGGGAAGAAAATTAGAGTATTTTCCCAGGCAGGCCCCAGCCAGAGCAGCCCTGACAGTCTCTCTCTGTTCCAGCTGTGTGCAGAGGAAACCATCTGCAACCTGAACATATGAGGGCTCCTCCCTGTAGACCAGGCCCTGTAGTCAGGATGAGTAGGGTACTGGCGGCCAGAATTATGGAGTTTGAATGGCTCCTGGTTAGAATGCAACCCCTGCACATTTGGTACTCATCAGCACAAACAACTGACCTTCAGGAGAGAAACACCCATGAACCAGCTAACCCACAACACCTCTTTCCAGTCCTGATTATCCTCTAGGTGCCACCACAAGCAGGAGAGCTAAGCAGTCAAAGCAAGCCTGGTACCCCTATGGTTCAGGACCCCCTCATCTTGGAATGGGTGTGTTCCACACCACAGATCTTCACACCTAACCCTCCCACCTCCTGATTCCCTCTGAATCAGGCTGTCATGCTTAGTTAGAAAGCACTTAGTGATTTAGTTATTCATCCGCTAGAAAAGCTGAGGTCCTTCAAATGACTCAGGAAAAAGCAGTAGACATTGGAGTATATCTAATAAGTGGAAGGACTTAGGGACAATAGAGAGGATTCTGGCATTGGAATCAAATGGGGGAGATAGTCTTGCTCCAGTCACATTTTCTTCTTTGAATTCTCAGACATTGCAAAGGGTATGGCACAGAATAGAGGAGGAAATGGGAAATAATAAGTTATCTTACATTTACTGAGCATTTACTGTATATCAGATGCTGTTTTATATTGAAATATATTTTATTATAATAACCATCATCATATGTAATAGTATCCTTACCACTTTACAGACAAGAAAACTGAGACAAAGAGGGGCTGAGTCACTTGCCCAAAGCTCATACTGGTGGAGCAGGGATTTGAATTCAAGATGGTTGACTTCAAATCTTTTTTTCTGTGGTGAACACTGAGGCAGCCCCCCATATCTATACTTCTTCCTTAGTAACAGCACACTTGTTTTACTCCAGAATTTGCCTCTTAGAGTAGAAGACACCTCTCAGCTTCTTTACAGCTATATATATCTATATAAATTAGATCTGCCCTCTGACTGATGTGGGAACTCTGGGAGCTTCCTTAACAAGGAGGCAAACGTTTCTTTTTATCTTATCCTTCTTGCTTGGAATATGAATGTGATAGCTGGAGCTCCAGAGGCCATTTTAGATTATGAAATAACCTTGGGAATATCAGACTCAAGAGTTGGAAAGAGCCAAGATCACTGATGACATCACAGTTCAGCCTTTCCATCCCTGGTTAGTGTACCTTCTGTGCCTTGGGATGAAATAAACTCATCTTATTTTAACCACTGCAATCTGGCCTCTCTCATAAGTACACAAATATTTCCTGATAAACTTTCTATCCAGATATCATACTTCCAGGGTGAACTGTTTTAACTCTCACTAACATATTGTTAGATGAGTGACATTTATTTCATAGAAGGAAAATCAGAAACATAGGGAGCTTAAGTACTATAACCCAGGCCACCCAATTGGGAGTGTTAGAAGTGAACACTCTGATGCCCAGGAGAGTAGATGTCAGGTGAACATGCCCTGGCTGGGGCGAGGCTGGCTACTATCAGGGGAGATGCTGATCCAGGAATTCTGAGTGGGATCTGGGGGCTTGTGCTAGAAACAACTTCCCACATGATTTAACCATCACTGGGTAATTCTGGAGAAGAGTGGATTGAAAAGTGAGATTAAAGCAAGAAGAGCAGAAGCAAAAGGGAGAATTCCTGTGGATCAGACACTCAGATAGTGGGGAGGAACAGAGAGGTGATACTTTTCAAGCCAGGGGGCACCCATCACCTCCAGAGGAGGGTACAGCCTTAAATATTAGCCAATACTCCTAGCAGGAAGGTGGATGTCCTGGTCAGTTATGGGGATCCAGATTGAGCAACAATGGAATTAACACATATAATAAGGAGGTTATAAAGTACAAGGCAAAGGAGAAGTGTGAGACATTGTTATTAAAGTCACTCTTAAACCAAGGAGCCACAGTTTGCCTGTTCTAGTTCATAATGTTCCTATGGTTCTGCTCATGGTGTGTGTGTGTGTGTGTGTGTGTGTGTGTGTGTGTCTGTGGCCTTGGCTGTTGATGGCTCCATACTCTTCCCTTCATCATACTGTTTTTATTATAGTAACTGGAAAAGTATTGATAGACAAAATAAAAAAGGGAAAATTCGCTTTTCTGTTTCCTGTCTCTCACTAAAGCTTGTTTCAACAATGCTAAGAGATTACAGTGGTCAACAATCAACTGACTAAAAATATTAAAACTTCATGAATTGAGAGTAGCTGCAAATTTTTTTAATTGTTTTCAATTATGGTTTATACTCGATATATTTCTGTATTAGTTTCAGATGTATAGCACAGTGATTAGGCAATTGTGTACTTTACACAGTGGGCCCCCCAGTATCTCAAGTACACATCTGGCCCTGTATGTAGTTATTATAATATTATCAACTATACTCCCTATGCTGTAATTTCCATCTCTGTGACTATTGAATATTTTGCAACTACCAGGTTTTTTTTAATTTACTTTATTGTTGTTCAATTACAGTTTGAATTTTCCCCCCACCATTCTCTCCCC
>VMDR010023296.1:0-15687 GCA_007922815.1 Macrotus californicus | reverse complement strand
GAGTGTGTATGAGAGGGCGACTGACATTTCTCTTTCATATCAATGTCTCTCTCTTTCTCCCTTCCTCTCTCTCTAAAAAAGCAAAGAATAACAAAAGGTCCTTGAAGGAAGGAGGGAGGGAGAGAGAAAGAGAGAGAGAGGGAGGGAGGGAGGAAGGAAGGAAGGAAGGAAGGAAGGAAGGAAGGAAGGAAGGAAGGAAAGAAGGAAGGAAGGAAGGAAGGAAGGAAGAAAGAAAGAAAGAAAGAAAGAAAGAAAGAAAGAAAGAAAGAAAGAAAGAAAGAAAAAGTGGTGATTGAAAGGGATTTCAGTTTTATCTGTAATATTGTTTTGAAAGAAAAATGTATTTATGTAGAGGTGGATTATTTTCAAAGATGGCTATGACAATCTCCCACATGCTGCTTACCCTTTATCATGGGACTTGGTTGTTCCTCCCATAAAAAAGGTGGGGTCTATTTCCTATCCCCTTGAATCTGAGGTTGGCCTGTGACCTGCTTAGAACAACTGAATGTGGTAGAAATGACAAGAGGAGAGTTCCAACCTTATGAAATCCTGCAGCTTTTGCTTTCACTGCCTGGTCTCCCTGAGGCACAATGTAAAGAAGTTTGGCTTCCCAACTAGAGAGATCAGAAAGAGAGTTCCTGGAGGCTGAAAGATCAAGAAGTAAGAAATCCCACATTCTAGTGGTACCAGCTAAAGAGCCAGTCATGGGTTTAAGACCATCTTGGATTCCATTACAGCTGAATGAGCATGCCTGGCAGAGATGACCCATGCCAGGTGAACTCTGCCTAGCCAATCACACAAACATGAGTAAATAAAACTCACAATTTTTGTTTTCAGCCTCAGAATTCCAGGCCGGTTTGTTACACAGCAATAGATAACTGTTTATGAGGTGCTACTTATGTTACTCAAAATTAATGAAAAATAAATAAGCCCACTTGCAAATCTCTCTTCCTGTTTAACAGTTAGCCTGTCTCTTTTTCCCACCTCAACCCCACGTCTTCAAGGTCTCTGTTCATCTAAAGGATTATACAATATCCAACGATGCAACGCAAAATCAGTGCAAATCAATGCAAAATCAGAGCAAAGTGATTATAACGTAAAACTGCAAATCTTTCAAAATATGTAAGAAATCATATCACCTTCATCAAGTTGATGAAGTTAATGTTAGAAAAGCCCTTGAATCATGGGCAACTCCTCTGACAAATGAGAATCTGCAGCTGGAATAGTTAACATTTAAAGAAGAAAAAATCCACACAGATGATGGCACAGTAACTTCTTCAAAAGGGAATGATTTGAATGTCAAAATTTAAGAGAGGCTCTTGGGAAACTGATGAAGCCTTCAAATATTTTTGCAATAATGACCCTTTTTATGACTTGCCCACAGAAGTCAAATGTAAAAGGAGATTGTATCATGATACCATATAATTTTGTTAGAAAATTATGCTTCTCAGTCAGCACTTGATTCATCCTTTGTTCTAATATTTAACATATCATTAACCACCTAGAATTTGTTAAATGTAAGGTAAATGAATTTTAACAATTTTCTTACATTTTTAGTAATAAATTTCCAACCAAATCTTTTCACTTCTTTTGTTTCTACTTTTAAAATTAAAAAAATTCACTTTAAGTGGGTTTTGGGGGTGCCAAATACCTGAGAAAATCATTGGTGACCACTGTAAATGTCTTTAATTCATCTGCCTAACTAGCAGGTATACTCACTGAGGGCAGGGGCAGGGTCTTAGATCGTGCTGCGTTAGTATCTTCCGAATAGAACTGAATGGATAGTGGAAACACAATTCAATCAATATGACAACAAATGACCCACAGATTGATTGGCTCATGTGTAGATTTTACCATTGAAGAATGGCACTTTTCCATTATCAATCCCTGATCCAACATGAGCTGGCATTTGTGCTTCTCAAAATTGTTCATAGAAGGCCTCTTACAAACTTCCTGCTGAAAGCACTTTCGAAGGCTGAACACATTTAAAACCAATTCAAGCATGTGAAGTCGTTTTAGGAAATACGCCCCACATCCCAAGGGCTCAGCTTAAGAGGGCCACATTTGAGAACAGGTGTGCCACTTCACTGAACAGGAATTTGGAAATGTCAAACATTAGAAGCACTTCAGAAATGCCAATTCAACCTTCCTGACAGTCACACTTCTGGGCACATGTCAATACATGCCTTGCACAGATAGGCATTTGAGAAAATCTCAGCAGGGATTAAAAATTAGTTAAAACAAATAAGCATGATAAGTGCTTAAAAAGACCAGACTTTATTCACTCGGGTAGAAGGGATTTCCTCTTTCAATTTTACTTCTCAAAAGAAACTATATATTTTTATAGGTACAGTAGTCATTGGTTTATTAAATTTTACGTGTTCACACATTTGAAATATTCTACTTTGCAAACTCGTACTTTTATTCAGTAAGCTTCTGGCATGGGATTCAGATGGAGTGGGATTCAGATAGCACGGTCTGTAACGGAGGACAGACATTGTAGTTGTGGGATTCAGATAGCATGGTCTGTAACGGAGGACAGACATTGTAGTTGTGATGTGCATTTATTTTTCCAAAGTTGCCCTTTTAAATATTATTCTTCAACTTTTATTTTTTTTATCATTTTTTATTAATGTTCGGATACAGTTGTCTCCATTTTCCCATCACCACTTTCCCCTGCCCCACCCACCCCCACTTCCCACCCTCAGTCCTACTCCCCTTTGGCTTTGTCCATGGGTCCTTTACCCATGTTCATTGATGACCCTTTTCCTTCTTTCCCCCGTTAGCCCCCTCCCCTCTCCCCTCTGGTTACTGTCAGTTTGTTCTTATTTCAATGTCTCTGGTTATATTTTGCTTGCTTGTTTGTTTTGTTGATTAGGTTCCACTTATAGGTGAGATCATATGGTATTTGTCTTTTACTGCCTGGCTTACTTCACTTAGCATAATGCTCTCCAGCTCCATCCATGCTGTCAGGAAGGGTAGGAGCTCCTTCTAAGAAACTACTTATATATATTTTTTAAAAGTGGTCATTTAAAATTTTCCATCTATTACAAGATAACAATCCATAACAACATTACATGTTTTAACATCCCTGAAGTTCAGTCTCTTTTGGCTTATCTTGCATCCCCAATTACAAGGGTAATTGGGGTTGTTTTCTTTGTCATTATCAGGCTTACTTCCATTCCTCCAGAAATTAAAAACTAAATACAAGCTTGTCTTCAAGCACCCTTTAAACTTGGCCCCTCCTGGTAGGACACCAGGCCGTTCTGAGACTCAGCAGTCAGTTCTAGGGCAAATGCAAACAATACTTTCCATTAGAATAATTTGTATTCAGGAAAGAGGAGGGGGAACAGGCGTTCTGTTGCATCTGTAGCATAGCAGCCAGAAAAGTTTACAAGCTTTAGCCAATTGGAGGCCGTGGAACTTGGCCAAGTTAGCATGTTTTCCTCCACCCCTAGATGAAATCATGATTGAAATATGGCATTGAACTTATTTTAAAAAGGGAAGAGGAATAGGAAAGAAAAGCTAAACCTGCAGGAAAGTGCCCTGTAGCCTGTGCCGGGGAGAACGCGTTTAGGAAGTGTGTGCATACTTCTGAACCCTGAGTGGTTCTCAGTTCTGTAACCTTCGCCTCCCACTGGGTGGAGTAGGGCTTTAAAAGCAGCTGGAATGCAGTTCCCCAGATCAGAGTAGCCAGTTGTTGCCTGTCTGAACCCCTGCCAGTCCTGGAGAGCGGTGCTCTGAGCTCAAACCAGCCCGCCTTGCTCGGCGCCCCTCTGCACCCCTCAACACCGTCCTTCTCAACGGAGCAAGAAAAACACAGGCTCCCACTTGTCCAGCCATGGCGGAGGACGCAGCCCAAGCTGAAAAGTTCCAGCACCCGAGCTCTGACCTGCGGCAGGAGAAGCCAGCCAGCCCCAGCCCGGTACCCTCCTCCACGCCCAGCCCCAGCCTGAACCTGGGGAGCACGGATGAGGCCATCCGAGACAACTCTCAGGTGAATGCCGTCACGGTGCTCACGCTCCTAGACAAGCTGGTGAAGATGATGGATGCCGTGCAGGAGAACCAGCATAAAATGGAGCAGCGACAGATCAGCCTGGAGGGCTCGGTGAAGGGAATCCAGAACGATCTCACCAAGCTCTCCAAGTACCAGGCCTCCACCAGTAACACGGTGAGCAAGCTGCTGGACAAGTCCCGCAAGGTCAGCGCTCACACTCGGGTGGTCAAGGAGCGCCTGGAGAGGCAGTGTGCGCAGGTGAAGCGGCTGGAGAACAACCACGCCCAGCTCCTCAGACGCAACCATTTCAAAGTGCTCATCTTCCAGGTCAGTGCCCCCTACTCCTCCCACACCCAGCCTCCTACCCTGCTGGGAGTCCTCAACATTCATGGTCTCAGTTGGCCTGGCTCTCACCACCGTTTGTACATCTGTCCTGCCTGTCAGGGATCAAACACAGAGACATCGCTTTCAGCAGGCAAATGTGAAATCTGCACACACGGGCGGGAATTTCCCAGGTCACCGTAGCCTAAACTCAAAGTCCATGTCCTAGAGGTTAGTAGGCTGGAGTCATTTGTTAGGGAGCACCTGGGTGTACTCCATCCGGGTACGGAAGGTGAGCAGGTGCACAGTACCCTAGTCAAATTCATTTGTCTCTGTGCTTTATGAACTTGGGGCTTTGACTGCAGCTGTTAGCTGGACAGGGCAAATTAATTCAGTGGCTGTTTATTAACTCTTTGTGCAAATGAGGTCATCATGTGAGGGTTTTGTTTGTTTCTTTTCTTGTTTATTAAATCGAAACATTTTACTCATAGCCATTTTAAGTATTCCTTTGTCCAAAGATTACCAATGTTTTGGGGACGGACCAAGTATTGAAGACCGATTCCATTAGAGTTGAATTAGCCTCTTCTTTTTAAGACTCTTTTAGCCAAAGCAATATTGTTGAGGTCTTTTCTAGCAAATGATGCATTAAAAAGATAGAGCATAACTCTTTATGAACACACTAGATATGCTTTTCATTGCTCAGAGAGACCACAACTGCAAAGTAAAATAAAAGCAGTGTTATCAGTTACACTTACAAAGGCTGGTCTTGAATATTTTCTGCTTCAAATGATTGCCTTAGAATAAAAAGGCCACTTAATTTTTTTAATGCATCAATGATGCAATTAACATACCAAGAGGCTATCTGGGGACAGGGAGATTGCGTGGGTCTGTTGTTCGGCCAAGGGTGGGCATTTGTGAATCCAAGGGCAGCCCTGCGAATGCTGGAAGCCCTTCCGCCCAGTGGAACCCAGCCAGCACAGAGCCCAGGAAGCAATTGCCGTCCGTCCCTGCCCCAGGGCTGTCTTGTTGTGACCATGTGAATAGGAGAGGATTTCAGAGCCATGGAGGGGAGAGGCTATAACCTACTGTTTGATTGTGAAAGGCACACAAGAAGAGCCTTCATCACCCAAGAGAGATTTAGAAATCGGGATTTAAACCAAGGGAGCCTTCTTTCTCAAAATGAATCTGCTCTGCCAAGTTAGAACCTAAGCCTGCTTCCCCCTTAAAAGGAAAGACTCATCTGGCTGCTTTTTTGTCCTGCCCAAATTGCACTTGACTGTTGTAAAGCTTCAGGCAGCTGATGTTCTTCTATACCTTACAGGCTTTTTGCAGCCCGGAAGTTTTTTAGCTTTTAATGCAAATGGAATAGCTTTTCATGTACCAGATGAACTGAAGAGATAGGGTAACTGCGCTTTTCTTATGCCATATAATATTAGCCTAAAAGATATTAGAAATCTTAGCTCTCAAGGCATTTCTAAATTAAATACTGATCTCCAAACAAAACTAAACATGTGCGGACCTGTTTAAATCTGTCATCAAAGGAAATTTCCCTTCTTCCAGTATGAATCAAAGAGATTATCTCTGTCCTAAGGAGGGGAAAAAACCCACGTATTTATCTAGTACAGGAAAATCGCAATTTGTCTGAATCAGCTTTTGTTTTGATTTGCCACGGATGTTCTGTAGATGTTTGGGGAGATGGATGGAGAAGATATGTGACTAAAAATTCAAGAGAATTATACATCTGACATTTAAAAAAAGAGTTGCTGGGGCACTTAAAGACACACGCTGCTGCTGAAGCCCTGCCATGGTCTCCTGCTCTGTCACGTTGGATTGATGGGTATGAAATTGCAGCCAGAAATGGAAGAAATTCTCCTTATAGCGAGTGAAAGGTGAAACAGGGGTGCTCTAGGCCAAGGAGGAAAGGAAGCTATGAGAATCCAAGGCAATGTGTTTAGGCTCCATTCTGGGTCTCTTAGTAGGCAGCCCCCAAGAACACTTGTTTTTGAGAAGAGCACTTTAGAAGGCAAGGAACTGGACCTTTCTTAAGCTCTGTGAGATCCTTTATTAGCCTAAAGGATATTAGAAATCTCAGCTTTCATGGCATTCCGTGGTGATTATTTTGAAGAGACAAATGCAAGTGCAGTTCCTCAGTGGAACGGTTGCTCTTTCTCTTGATCATTCTTGAAGTAAGGGTTTCCAAGGTAGCGATTATGCCAGTGGATAAAATAACAACTTGGGTTAGAAAGTGGTTTAGTATAGGGGTTGAGAAGATACATTTTGTCATCAGGCACTGGTTCAGACCCTACTTTCACCACTTGCCAGCAGAGTGCACATTTTATAGCCTCTCCAAGCTTCTGTTTCCTCATCTGTGCACTGAGAATATTAAAAAGAGCAAAAAAAGTTTAAAGCCTTTAATAAGCTCCGCTTACTCTACTAAGAATTTTTCTGTGCATTATCTCACTTTCCTCCAATTTACAGATGAGGATATTGAAATGTTTGTATCTTGTCTAAAGTTATTTAGTAAGCAAGCGATGAAGCTGTGGTTTCAACTCACATTTAATTGATCCCAAAGTGTGTGTTCTTAAACCCTAACACCTCCTCCCGCATACCTCTCTCTCCTAGGGTGTGGGATCCCACATTTTGCCCTGTATAATGCACACCCACGTTTTGTGCACATTATGCACAGGATTATTATACCCATTACTATCTCCATGGTATGTAATCATTATACCCATGTGTAATGTGCATCCTTATTTTTCCCTCAAAAATTTGGACAAAAAAGTGCTCATTACATATGTCAAAATATGGTAAATGAAATAACATTATTTAAAATGGTCAGTGATTGGCATGGTATAAAAACTCAAGGGATAGAAAGAAGCTCTTCCTGGGTGGATTTGAAATGCATTTGCTCAGAGGGGAGGCTATATTTTGGCTTAGTCAGATATATGCCTCTTGAGTAAAAACTCACCCCACCTTACCCAGGATCTTAAGACAGCTATGCTTATGAGTTTTCATTTAAGACTTATTAAAATTTACACTCACACACTCCTATTCCCTACCATGCCTTGTGCAACAGCTGCCATGTTGAAATCAGAATTCTGTCACCACCGATCCGTGAAAGCAAAGGACACCACCCAAAGGGCCTTCCCTAAATAGACCCTTGTGGTAGCAGCAGTCTTTACAGTGCAGCAGAGAGTTCATGTTTCCTGAACCTTCAGAGAATGAAGAGGGCAGATAAAGTACCAGGTACCACTGTGCATCTTTAAGTTATTTTTGTCACTTTCAGTCCCCTTGAACATTATGCTAGTCTTTCCCATACTAAATCCATTGGTTTTCTAGTCTAAGACAAAAAAATTAAAGTGAAAATAAAAGAAGTGATTAAGGAAAGAAAATCTGTCACCCAATTTAAGCGTAGTTAGTACTGCAGTGCTTGGAAGACGTTTCTAGTTTCTTAGGTCCAGTTAGACCCTCCAGAATCTATAGGTGCTGGGTGGGTGGTTGGTTGAATCTAGATACTTACACATTTGCATTTTCTAAAATTCCAAACTTTGTTCTTAATTCATCCTGCTTAAATCATGTAATTTATTTATTTAAATCTTCTGAATTTACATTGTTGTGGCTGTAAGCCTCTCATGCCTTAGCAATTACTTCAAATTATAACCAGCAGTATCTAAAACTGGCGAAAATTCATTTCCCTTTAAGCAATAAACTAAATTGTCAAGTCCTTGTTAAACTTAGCAGCTTTTCTTTCTACATTTTTTTATAATAGTTTAAGATCAATGTTCAAATTCAAAATACCGTGACAGGAACTCAGTATAAATGAGATAAGATTCAGAGGGGTTGCTGATCCAAAAGCAAATGCTAAAGAGTAATAAGGCTAATTCTTTGCCCATAAGTATGGCTATCTTTTTACTAAAACTAGAATTTGTATGGAAAGTCCGTGAATTTACAGTTAAGAGGGAATTTTCTCTGCTGATTGAAGAGACTAGGATTTCATAGGTAACTGACCCTGCCTGAGGGTGCAATGCCCACTTATATCCTCTTAAGGTTCTAGTAATGATTATTTGAAAAAGCAGTTTGAGAATGATTTCAAACCCAGAAAAGAAAATGAGACTACTCGTGGACAGCTTACACTTTCATCCACATGAAATCGTGAAATCGGGCGAAAAGAGCAGAGGTTAGATATTTGCTGTGGATACATTCGTGGAGAATCGGGCCTTTCAATGTGTTCAAATATTCATCTTTCGGGCTCCTTCTATGGGACCAGAATTTTAGAAAGGTGCTAAAAGGGTAACACCTTCAGACTATTTTTTTAAATTGATTTTTTTAAAGACTGTACTTTGCCCAATGCCACTGCTCTGAAAACTGCTAAATTAATTCAGACTTAGAAGAAATGAGGACATAGATAATTTTCAAAAAACACCTTTATATGACAGTTCACGACACTTGTATCACATTGATTAATGTTCCCATAATGGGTTATTGGTTTCAATGTGCTGTGTATCCAGTGCCCTTCAGTTTTTGAGATAAACAAAATGCTAGTCCTTATTGTTATTATTTACACTTATTGAATGTCAGCATTCCCTCAGGCACCTTAAGTGAATAACTGATTATTGTTGGTGTTTCTTCAAAAGAATCATTACTTCCCTCTCATATATTAAAAAATTAAACTCTCAGCTGCAGCCTTTCTAAGTAAATGTTACCCCTTCTGTTTTGTAATCTATTATTTGTTTGAACTGAATGAAAAACGTTCTCGAATGCAGCTCAGGATTCATAGTTTTGATTTTTGCATAAAACAAAACGTGTTTGGCATCAGTATACTATGGGATGGCTTCTGTAATTTGTTAACTAGTTTTCATGGTATTTAGGTTAATATCACAGAATCAAATATTTTAGAGCTGGAAAGCACTTTAATAATCATTTAGTTTAACCTCATTTTATATCAAAGAAGAAGAGGCCCTGAGAAACAAAGTGACTAGCAAGTTTTCATTTTATTAACAATAGAAATTATGGAGTTGAATTGTGAAATGAGCAAAAACAAACACTATAATCCCACTAGGGCAAAGTTCATGTTTACTGGCTTTTCTACATCAGCTTTTAAATAATTCAGTGTGATTTTGTTTTGTGGTGTTTTGGTTTTTTTTTTTTTTGGTGTGTAACAAAGAACACCTAACCAGTGTGATCTTAAAAAAGAATTGAACCCTTGATAACACTGAAAAATAATGAAACTTTTAAATCCTCCAGAATGTGAAAGACTGCTCAGGGATTATAACTAATGCATTTTATTCTTATGACTTGCTGATTCCACCGACAGCTGCCTTAGGGGTGCAGTTCTAATCAATGGCTTTATCCACTTGGCAATCTATACCTCGGAAACACAAATCGGAGAAAGCCATCAATGTGTAAAAGAGACCCATAAATCAGAATGTCAGGTGGGCATAGTTCCATTTTAATAACTATAGTATTTAGAGATTATTGGATAAAACATTTCATGAACACAAATTTATGGTCCTCATTCCCCTCCAAGAGGCCACCACATCCCTGTGGGAATATGACAACCTTTGTTATTTTCTTCTAACAACAGGGATGATAAGTTAGTGACAGGAGAGCAACCTGCTGGCTTGTCTCTCCTTATTCAAGCCTTAAATGAGTTACTGTGGGCTAGCCACAGAGTCTCCTCCTTTTCTAAAGAACACATATCTGTATATATGTGTAAGCATTTGTTTCTAGGAGCTCCAGCCCAAAAAGTGCCCAGCATGGTGGCAAGTTTCTCCATGTTTATATCTATATATACGATACAACTGGAATTATTAGTTCCTTAGCATTAATATAAACAGCAAACAAGCTAAAGTGCAGGGGAAATACCACTTCTCAAGAGTTCTTTCTATTCCTTTTCCCTTACAGTTGTGTCATTCAGATATGTTTGTAGAGTTCTGTTTAATTCTCCCTTCCTTTGAAAAATTCCTACGGGTCCTTGTGAAAGGTCAGAACCAGGAGCAGCTGCATCAATGGTGCCTGGGTATCTTTTTGAAAATAAATCTGTAGGGCAAATAGTCATCTGCTGCTGGGGGCTTCTACTGGTAAAACTACCCAAGAAAGCAATGCAACCCACAAGGGATTTTTCAAGCCATGTTAAGGAGTCACAACCCCTAGTAGATATATGAGCATCATAAATAACCAGTGACAGAATTGAAGATGTGTATTTTACTCTCCCCCTGAAAAAGCCAACAGTCTTGGAGTCTTCAGAGACAGCAGGTCAGGAACATTATGACGGGAGGCAGAAGTGTAGCCTCACCTGTAGGCAGGTGAGATATCACGTGTGTCTTTGAGGTGTGTGTTTCCCAGGCAAAATGTGTGTGCAGGTAAGACTGGGTACCTGGGGGACTGTGCAATAACAGAGGATCCAGTTGAAGTTCAAGTGGAATTTCCAACATCATAACAGTTACTTCATAGCTGAATACCATGCATACATTTTACTAAAGAGATTTTGAAGAGTGTCAGTATTTTTCTGCTTCCAAACAAACATTATGGAGAGATAAGGCCTACATGAGCTTGGACATTACAAATTCCTGGGTTAAAAGGAAACGGCTCACCTTCAGAGTGGATGCTATAGAAGACACAAAATAAACACTGTCCAGGAGACAGAACACACAATACTGCTTGAGTAATTAAAATGACAGCAGATGCATAGCACTTAGCCAAGAAGACATATCTCACTTGTTTCCAGTTGCATAAAGACATATCCAAATCATTCTGGATTATGTCTGTTCCTGCTGGGTTTATTTTCATAGTTGGCATCAAAGAGCACTTGTATAAATTTCTCTGGCATTGTACGAAAGAGTTCAATTGGGTTTCCCACAATCCCTTAACTGCCCTCATATACGCAGTGTGCATCTACCACAGATCACTACGGAATCACACGATCCCGATCTTTCCTCAGATCACCCTCAAAGGACACGTAATAAGAGAGATAAGGATCTAAGACTCAACAGTGACTATGCTTTGTTAGTAATAAAATTTACATTTAAGAAAAAAATATAAAATTATCAGTTTAATTATTTTAGAAGTACAGCGAATATATCTACCTTTTGTTGAAGTTGAAGAAAAGAAAGTTATCAGGATAGTCCTTTGATTACCCAGAGAGATTATACTATGATAATATACATCTTCTCTTGTAACCAAGACTTATTTTTACAGTTTTCTACCTGAATTTCTGCCTTCTTCATTAAGGGCTTTTTTTTTAAAGATTTTATTTATTTTTAGAGGGGAAGGGATGGAGAGAAACATCAATGTGTGGTTGTCTCTCACACAACCCCATCTGGGGACCTGGTCTGCAACCCAAGCATGTGCTCTGACTGGGAATCGAACCAGCAACTCTTTGGTTCGCAGGCCGACACTCAATCCACTGAGCCACACCAGCCAGGGCCATTGAGGGCTTTTAATAACATTTCACTGAGCTCTTGGTTTCTTCCTCTCCTGTAAGCAACTTCTGTCAAACCATCCCAACCCTCTTGTCAAACCTGAGAAGTAATTTTGCTTCTGGATTATCAAATCCCTAGCTATTTCTGCAGCCTGCCCTTCTTATAGTCAGACTCATCCTCTGAGAATAAAATCCTTCCCTAAAAATGGAAACCATTGCACTCCTTACACCTTAGGTTCTCCTCATTTCCCAGGTGAGAGCAACATCAGCAAACTTCCTCCTAGACACAGAGCCAGGCCCACACTATTGCAGTCTTCAAGCCTAACCAATGGTGGTCAGTCTCCCCTCCAGCTACCCTCCGGGCTGTCTTGGAAAGCCACCTTACCCAATATACTCATTCCACAAATAGCAATGGAGCTACCAGGAACTATTCTAGTCACTGGGGCATAAGAGTGAACAAGAGACAAAAATTCCACCTTCATAGGGAGTACATGCCAATAAAACAGAGGCGAGTTGAGATTTGAAACATGGAAAGTTGATCTCTGTAAAAGTCCATGTCATCAATGACTTGTGGGAATCCCGTCCCCCTTTGAATTTTTAACTCCGTCTCGTATACAGTGTTCCTGATCATTTTTGTTATTCACAATGGGAAGGTGTGGAGAGAGCTTTTGGAACATGTAATCTGTGATTTCTTCAGTCTACCAAGGATTCTATTTAACCAGGTGTTCTGCTTTTTACCTCTACCCAAGACTTGATCCTTTGTTTCTAACCAGTTTGTGGAAGGACTCTGGTGTCAGTGCATATGTGCATGTAAGGGGGAGACACAGGGCTGTATCTTTTCTGAGAGTATCAAAATTATATCTTTCAGTGGTAACTAGGAAAGGAATTTTTAAGTTTCTCTACAGCAAAACTTTGTTCATTTAGTTTTTGTAGCAAGAAGTTAAAAAAATATGCAGGCTCACTCTCAGAGCATGTTTTCCATTATAACCCCAATCTTTCCATCAATCAAAATTGCAAAAATAAGAAGGGAAGTTCTTACTGTTAACATGAACTTTGCATGAAATTTAGATCCCAGATGGACTTTTAAATTCACTAAATCTAGTTATTTTTCAAACTGAAAGTTTACTGGGTGGTCCACAATATAATCAGGTAACATCACAGCTTTGGCTGAAGCCAGGGTGGTTCGGGCCGTGAGGTCTGGCCGACCTTGGCCTTCCTGCAGAACTTCTGGTGTCCATGGAAGTGCCGTTTGAAAGCTGCTAATCTAGATCATATCCTCTTGTTCATGTCTGGAGGAAGCAGACCCAAGGAGATTAAGTTATTTGCTAAAAGTCACACAGCCATTTAGCAGTACGGCAAGGAGTAGGACTCAGACTTCCTGTCACAGGTTCTTTCTACTGTGCTGTTTCTTTCAATGACAATGTGAAAGTACCTTGCTGGCTGGCTTCCATTTTACCACATTCGATGAAAAATATAAAAATCAAAGGGATTTTTGTGCTGCATGATCCAAGCCTGTCTAAATTTAAATCTCCCCACTTAGCAACACTAGAGAACCATTTCCCTCACACTCTGAGATACGGCACAGGACAGGTCTTTGCCTGTGTGCCTAGAAGCTGGAGAAAGAGGTGTGCTGGAATAGCGAGGGAGGGAAGATTACTGGGTTTCTCTTTTCACGCTTAGGTGTAGGTGTGGGCTGAATGAGTCTTGCCCCAGGAAGCCCTATTTAACAAGAGAGGCTTAATAAGCTGCACTTAGCTTCATAATTCTCCTTTACCACTCTAAAAATGGCCATAGTATGCCACCTCCCCTTATTAATGCCCACAAAGGATATAGTAAACCACAAGGCTTTGTGAGTGGGTCCCCAGAAAGGCTAGCCCTTGTTTCTCTTACTCTAAAATTATGTCTTCAGAAATATCAGTGTGCACTTTTGAACAGATACCAAGGTTGACCATATCTTTACTCCTGACTTCTGGTTGGGCAGGAAAGCTGATCAAGGCTTTACATGATATCTGACACTTGAAGACTTCCTGGTTTTCTCCCCTGCCCCCATCTTTTATCTTCCAACTTGACCTCCAGGCTCTCTCTCAGTGGGATGGATATTGGCTGGAACAGAGCTGGATAGGAGAGAAGGCTCACAGCAACTTACTTTAGCTCCTTTATCCTGGCAGCTTCCTGGTCTATCCAAGCCACAGCCCACTTCCCCCTCTGCCTGTCACTGATAGAGCCCTTGCCAGAAACCCTCATAATCTTCTCTATAGGGAGCCCTTGGCCTTATCTAGCCTGGGGGAAAGCCGTGACCAATTTAGAATTAACTCTTCATGTTCTCGAAAAGTGAAGCCACAAAACATTTGGTTTCTAACAAGCCCAAAACACATACAATAATTATAGCAGTTGAGGAATTTGTGAAGTGTGTTATTAACATGAAATCTATCTTGTCCATGTCTTCAGGAAGAAAATGAGATCCCTGCTAGTGTGTTTGCGAAAGAGCCCGCTTCCACCCCGGTGGAAGGGAAGGAGGGACTTGCGGATGAATCCAAGTCTCTGGAGGAAACCTTGCACATAGTGGACCTCTCCTCGGATGATGAATTGCCCCACGATGGGGAGGCCCTGGAAGACAGTGCAGAGGAAAATACTGAAGAAAGTAGAGCAGAGAAAATAAAAAGATCCAGCCTCCGGAAAGTGGACAGCCTCAAGAAAGCCTTCTCTCGCCAGAACATCGAGAAAAAGATGAACCAGCTGGGGACAAAGATTGTGTCTGTAGAAAGGAGAGAGAAGATTAAGAAATCTCTCATTTCCAATCACCAGAAAATATCCTCAGGGAAAAGCTCGCCCTTCAAGGTCTCCCCTCTCACTTTCGGTCGAAAGAAAGTCCGAGAGGGTGGAAGCGCTGCAGAAAATGAAACCAAGTCAGAAGACACGCCCAGCATCGACCAGATGCCAAACGACCACGAGGAGAGCTCCTTTGCAGAAGGTCTTTCCCAAACATCCCTCACCAATGTCCTGGTGGAAGGGAAGGGGGCTGAGGGGGATGCTGGGAGGGTAGCCTCTAGAGGGAGTAACTCTGGCATGGACAGCAACGTGGACTTGACTATTGTGGAAGACGAAGAAGAGCCAGTGGCCCTGGAGCAGGCACGGCAGGTGCGCTATGAGGGAGGCTACGTGCTAACCTCCAAAGAGGAAGAGCAGTCAGATGAGGAGCCAGTGCAGCGACCTGTGCTCCAGGTGGACCAGACAGCCTAAAAGGCACAGCCTGTGTCTTCCGTTAAGTGGCGGACCAGAGCCTGGAGCAAACGCCTGCACATCTCCAGCTCTACTCATCCCTACTGTGTTACTGTCCAGGCAGTAATCATTTAGGACACAGAAGCAGCAGCAGCAGCAGCAGCAGCAGCACACACATGACCAAGGTTTACTACGAAGGCAACGCGTCAAGGGCTCCTCTTCTAATTTGCTCCTAAGTTCTGTTTCTGTAGAATTTTTCAAGACTGCCCAGAAGAAGTAATGGAGCAACTGAAAAACACTGATCAGTTTGGCTTAATCAGAAAAACCAGAGGCTACTTAAGATACTAGTCATGAAATATGATTTATTTCTTGTCATTCCATAAGCTTGCTTAATAGTAAGTATACCAATAATGTATTGAATTTCCACAGAACCCTGTGAATCTAGTTATTTTTCAAGTATGTGATAGACAACATACGTGTGTATTTAAGCTAACGGTGTAACCACTGCCAATTTTAAAAAGAAAAACATTTTTTAAATGTAGAAGAGAAAGTTCAGTTGACCATCTACCTATAATAGAAACCATTGTTTTATTGAAAATGAAGTAAAAATTGAAAGATTATAACTTTAAGATATATAGAAAGTAGGAACTAATAGAAAAAGGAAACTAAGAAAGAGATGTGGGAAAACGAGAGAAACACAAAGGAAAGAATGCCGTAGAAAATGAAGACG
>VMDR010023295.1:0-15685 GCA_007922815.1 Macrotus californicus | reverse complement strand
ACGGGAAGGAAGGAAGGAAGGAAGGAAGGAAGGAAGGAAGGAAGGAAGGAAGGAAGGAAGGAAGGGAAAGACGTGGAATTAATGTATGTGATTCATATAAATTATTGGCTAGAGATTTCTGTTCATCATTTGACCTTATATTTTACTGTCTTTTCCATTATTATTTTGTGATATCTCTATATAGGAAATAGCCTTAAAATTTATATCTATATTGAATACATTAGAAAAGCAGACCCATAGTTAAGAGTACAAATGGTTGGTTCTTTGAAGGATTTCAGATTATTGTGGCCCCTGGAGATGCGAAAGTCTGGGTGTGGAGAGAGAAAAAAGGCTCAAAATGTAAATAAACAATATTTGATTCAAATTTTACTTTGCTCTTGAGCCTTTACATTTCTAATGTGAGATCCTTTATTTTCACATTCTTAATCACACTGCATGGTAGGTTTTTATCTTATTTTATTTTACACCTCTTGGCATTTTCACGTATGTTTGCAAAGTTACTGTGAATGGATGACTCAGAGATTCCAGTTTTGCATTGTTGTTGGATGCACGTGGAATGCTATTTCAGTTCTTAAGTCTGTTAGATATTCAAGGAAATAGAGTTGCGACACCAAGTGTGGTAAACCACTTAGGTATAGACATGGAAACAAATTATCTTTTTATCCAGCTGATCTTATGTTTTCAGACTTGTAGAACCTCTCAGCGTGTTTTTCTTTTTTGTAAGTTAAGCCTCTTAAGAAATATTGAGGCAGCATGGATGGAACTAGAGAGCATTGTGCTAAGTGAAAAAAGCCAGGTGGTCAGGGAGAAATACCACATGATCTCACCTTTCACTGGAACATAATCAACAAAAGAAAACAGCAAACAAAATACAACCAGAGACACTGAAATGAAGAACAATCTAACAATGGCCAGAGGGGAAGGGGGAGGGAACAGTGGGGGGAAGGGTTTCCAGGAAACACTATAAAGGACACATGGACATAACCAAGGGGGAGGGTGGGAGCGGGGGAGGGAGGTGGGATTGGCTGGGGTTGCCCGGGAGTGGTGGGGGGAAAATGCAGACAACTGTAAATGAACAACAATAAAGTAATAGAATCTTAAAAAAAAGTTAAAACATCTGTAAATAACAGCAACTCTGTGTCCTCAATTAAAATTGTGATGCTACTTTACACTCTCAAAAAAATAAATAAATGAAAAATAAAACATTAATTATAAAATTTAAAAAAAAAGAAATATTGAGGTAGGCACAAACAAAATATGTCCCCTTGTTACCGCCTTTTAGAAGACATGTTGGAGCTGCCTTTTGAAATTTTATGCTTTTGCAAAATACAATCTGAAGCTCTGGGTCATTGTATATTGTAGCAATTGCAATGATGTTAGCATAATTTGTTGATTTTCAGCATCTCAGATATAGTTAAACATGTGAGTTCTGTAGAACTTTCCCAAAAGGATACTTTTGCTACATTGAAGTGAAAATAACAGTTGTCAACACGTATCTGTGTTTGTAACATTATCTTCCCCCTTTAAGCCAGGGAAAAACTACCGGGTCTTGGCACATTATTAGTCAGGGAAAAAAATTCTTATTTGTATGTGAGGACATGTGAATTTGTGACTCTATTTTAAAAAGCTCAAGTTAAACTGAGATTCTAGTATTTTATTGGTATGGGAATAAATTCAGTTGACATTGATACAGTGTTAAGAGTATCTTTGAGATTTGTTAAAGAGGTAAACTTTAAGATGAAATATATAAATCAGTGGAAATGCCCCGAGGATTGTAACGCTAAACTGTGCAACACCTTTGTGGCTTCCGTATTTGTAAACTTTGCGTGGGAGGGGCACTCGTGAAATATAGAGACTTCTGCTGGTTAAATGGAAGAGAGGAAATATGTATGTGTTGTGTTGTGTCTTGGGGAGTCCACTAGTTCATTTAATTAGGGTGCATTCAAGTAATATTCACAACTGGATTCATTTATTATATTCTGAAGAGTAATTATTTCAGATATCTTTATTTAACTATGAACAGATTTTTACATACTTTTCTCATAATGATTAATAATTAAGCAACATATTTTGGGCATTCTTTAGTAGAAATAAACCAGTAAAAATTCCTAGATTGAACTTACTATGTATGTTAGCTTTAAATCAGACACCTGGAAACTCCAGATTTACCTATGAAGATCAAGCTTGGAAGTTCAGATATAGTTGATGGTATTGAGGGCTGTTGCCACATTAAAGTTTTAGGAATTTTGGCAAGTGCGGCAGCTGTGATTGTCTGGTCCTAATGGAGATATGCTTTATATTTTGGCCTGAATTTTAGAACTTCTTCACATGTTGACTTTATAATTCATCTCGATTAGCGGAGCATGCTCAAATGGAGCACAGGCATCAGTTAATTAGGGAGATCTTGACGGCCATCATTGTGAGAACGGTCTCTGCCTTGGAAGGGAGGTTGGACGCACACAGGCAGCAAGTTTCAGGGATGTGTGGGGTCTGTAGTTCTCTCGTTAGTTAACTGCACACTTGTTTTTGAGTTCTGCAGGAGTGTTATTAGGGGAGCAGAGATGAATTTGCTGCTGTTTCTCAAGCGATGAAGATAAGATCACATTTAAAGAATGTATTAGGCAGTGATATCACCCATCGCAGTAAGAAGCCAGGTGATATTGTGCAGAAGGCTGAAAATTACAACAAAGATTTTGGCCCTTGGTCATTATGCCAAATAAAATACAACTCATTTAAGGTAACTTTAGAGTCAAGATGGATCATGGTGGAGCTGCATTGGGAGTGACACTGTCACAACGTATGGCATTATTCCATTTACACTCACAGTTTGGGCGTGCTGACCTCGGTGGATTCAGTTGGGTCGGTGTGTCAGTCTTCCGGAAAACTGCCCGGATGGTGAAATTCGGTTTTCCTGCCGTTTAGTTCTGGAGCACATACCAGGATTATGAATTTCGCCGTGTTCTGTATTCTATTAATTCACACGGACAGTTAGGAAATGACTACCTACGGCTCACAAGATAACTTCTTTGTGTAGTGAATAAATACCACGCTAAAGAGGTTTCGTGTTTTCGGCAGAAGAATGGTAAGGTAGTATTTGTAGTGTTATTTCATGATACTTTCCGGTCGAATTAGATGAAAATGTTAAAAGGCTGCCTGTTTGAATATCATCAAAAGATGCAAATTTTCTCTTGCCAGAATTAAAGCTGATTCTGTCAGAAATTCACAGATAATTATTTAAATATTTTAAGTTTACAAAGCTGCATGTAACTGTTTTCAGTTATTCTGTGGATAAAAAGAAATCTTCCGTCAACTTCACCATCAAGGAGGTCTGCAAGTGTGGCTGTGGCTATAACTTCACTGCCTCGTGCTCTTTCCATTGAGCGGGGTTTGCTGTGGGTGTCATTCGGTATAGAGGTGACATCACCAATGCATTAAACTGTGTGTCCGCAGCCCAGGCGTTGTAGCTTGTAGGAAACACTCACGCACTAGTATTCAGATACACTGAGAAAAAGTGCGGGCGTGCCTCCCATGTTGACTGTCGGCCTGCTCTGGACCGGGCACTGATTGGGCGCTGGCTCTTTCACGGAGCTGATGTTTTTAAGGCAGAGGTAGACACTAAGCAGAGAGAGATAGGTCGCCATTTGACCCCCTTTACCTTCTTCATCCGCCCCTCAACCCTTCTTCCTCTGGTAACCACCATGCCGTTGTCTGTGTCTGTGGGTTTTTGTTTATTTTTTGCCCTTTGTTGTATGTCTCACATGTAAGTGAAAAAATTGTTTTTGCCCTTTTCCGTCTAGTTTATGTCACTTAGCGTGATACTCTGAAGTGTCATCCACATCGTCACAGAAGGTGGTATTTCATTTTTTATGGCTGAGTACTATTCCTTTGTGTGTGTGTCTGCGTGTGTGTGTATTGGGTTGGTCAAAACTTTCATTTGTTTTTTTTTCCCACAAGATGGCTCTAGTAGAGCTCAGATGCCTTAAACTTCATTTGAAACAATTTTGTTAGATTGTACTGTGACAGCTGTCATATCAGCATGCATTAAAAAAAAAAAACTTACCAAAATTGGTGAGTCTTTTTGCAACCATTCTAATACTGAAGGTGGAAGAAAGTAAGCAACAATTTTAGCGTATTATGCTTTATTATTTCAAGAAAGGTAGAAAACACAACTGTAATGCAAAAAGAGATCTGTGCCATGTATGGAGAAGGTGCTGTGACTGATTGAATGCGTCAAAAATGGTTTGCGAAGTTTCATGCTGGAGATTTCTCGCTGGACGATGCTCCACAGTTGGGTAGACAAGTTGAAGTTGATAGCGATCAAATCGAGACGTTGATTGAGAACAATCCATGCTATACCATGTGGGAGATAGCTGACATACTCAAAATATCCAAATCAATAAAGTTATTGGTGAAATGAAAAATGTGTTTTTTAGTTTACAGAAAAAACTAAATGGACATTTTGGCCAACCCCATATGTATCCTGAATTTTTTGAGGAGCCTCTGTACTGTTTGCCTTAGTGACCACACCAATTTACATTCCCACCACCAGAGTACAAGGGTTCCCTTTTCTCCCTATCCTCTCTAACCCTTGTTGTGTCTTGTCTTATTGATAATAGCTATTTAGTAAGACCAGAGGTGATGTCTCATTGTGGATTTGACTTGCATTGTCCTTACAGTTAGTGACGTTGATCATCTTCTCATATATCTGGTGGCCGTTTGCATTTGTTCTTGGGAGAAGGAGACACTTCTCTGTTCAGGTCCCCTGGTGGAATACTTTTGCTAGTGTGCTGGAAGAGCTTCTAGGAAGGTATTGCGGTGGGGACTGGAGGAAGGCCCACTTAGGTAGGAAGTTAGTGATACAGTATAAAAAGTGCTGTGAGCCACTGTGATCAATTTATCTTCTAATGGCCTTAAAGCCTTATAAATTGAAAAATTTTGCCTGATGGAGGAATCAATTCACAATTGACTTCTTAATCATTGTCTGAGTGGAGGCTTCATGTTTTATTTTGTCTTAAATAAAAATACTTAAGGGACAATAATCCCTTTCTAATTTGGGTGCAGGTTGGTGCGTTGCTTTTGGGATTCTGATCTTTGGCGATAGTGCATCATCTAACCAACACTCCTTTGTTAGCCTTCCAGAAAGGGACCACTTGATGATTAGGGCATCAAACCTACCAGAATTTTAAAGCCATGCTTTGGCAGACCCGAGATGACTGGAGTTGGTCAACACAGCCTTCTTTCCTTGGCAGCAGCTTGTCACCGGTCACACCTTGCAGTGTCAGAGCGGCTGGCCACGTTGACAGTCGCCCTGCCCTGCCATTCCAGAGGGTGTGTGGTTGCAAGTTATCTTATTTTCTCAGCAGTGTTTCTAAAACCAGTCATTTGCATATCTCCTTGGTGATTTTTGCCAATGTATTTACTTAGTCTTATTCTTTCGGTTCTTTTTATTAAACTGTAGCCTCTTCCTAAGCTGTAATATCTGTGCAATCACAGGCGTGATGAGCTTGTTTTAGCATGCTGATGCATCTGTTAAAATTAGGTTGTTTCGGTATCACTGAAAAGTGCCCTGGTGCTAGCAGTAGTGTGCTTGCCCCCGGCTGAGAAACACCGACCTCAGCGTTTTGTTCTGTGGAGTTGCATACTGCTGAAGACTGCATTAACCCATTCAGACCACGGTGTTTTCCTACATAATAAATAAGAGCTTTGCTACTCTACTTGGTGACTTGGTGAGTAGAGAAATGCCTATACAGCCTCCAGAAATGCCTAGCTGGTTGTGTACTGAGCCCTCTGGTAATATTTGGGAAAACTCTGGGCAAAGTTGTTCTGCGAGCTAACTTAGTCATTACTAATTTTCCAAATAATTTACTGTTTTATTATCTATCTATTTACAATATTTACTTCCTAAATTTATTTCATAATTTAGTAAGTAAATTACTAAAGTAATGCATTGCTAATTATGGACTTTTTGACACCAGGGGGAAGGGGGTGAGAAGTTAGAGTTTGGAGCAAGGGGCTCCTTCTTGGCCCCTATAGGTACACACAGTGAAATCGGACACCTCTTCCACTCAGACTGACAATGTCTTAGTCAATTAAAAAAAAAAAGGCCCTCAAATAATTACACAGTTAACTTCCTCACTCTGTAACCTATTTCAAAAATCAAAAGCTATAAAAAAAAAAAGCCCCTAAAATTCCCAGCTAACCACTCTGGGATGTCATAGGACCAACCTGCCTATAATTTGGTTCAGAAGAACTGAAATGACTCATCAACATGTATGATTAAGAAATTTAACCTTGCTCATAGGAGCCATCCAGTTCTCCAAAGTAGAACTTTAGTCTCATTCCTTGTACATGTCTGTTTATCCTCTATTGAAGTGTGTGTGTGTAGCCCTTAAATAGATACTAATATGAAGCCATGCACTTCATATAAGGTCAGTTTAATGCTAATGTATATCAATTACTATGAGAATAATTATTAGTAATTTACCATGTTTTTAAAAAACTTTATCCTTGACGTTTTTTGACTTCCTTTTCTCTATGTTTCCTTTTTTTTCCCTTTTTATTTTCCCCCTCGTATCTTAAGGTCAAAAATATATGTAATTCATGATACTGTTCAGGGAGAAATTGGTTTTTGGTTCTTGGGGCAGAACATGCTTGTTTGTAGAACATGTCACGTAATGTGAGCAGCTGTATAGCTGAGTGTCTGGGGTTTGATCAACAGGTAAGCGAGGGCTTGTTCTTAGGCAGCTTTTAAATCCATTGATTCTCACTGCAAAGCTATCAAATTTCCTAATTTTTTGTTGTTGTTCAGGGAAGCTTATAATATGTTAAACTACAGTAGGTTAGAGATTTATCTCAGACACAATTGCCTGTTTGTAAATATCTTTACGGTAGCAGTCTTTCCTTTAACAATTATTTACAAACAACACATATTTCTAGGGCAGATGTGTTTTCGAGAATTCTCACAATCTGAACATTATCCAAACGCGTTTCAATATTGTTGTATCGAACAGAAATTCACTACTGGTTGAGGTGATGTTGTGGGAGTTCAGTGTTAATCCAAATCCTATAAAATCTTAATTTAGCAATATACTCAGTTTTGAGAAGATTTTCAGTCTTCCCTGAAATTCTTTTATTCAAGTAAAGAGAGAGATAATCTAATATTAGCAATGTATTCAAGTGAATTTATAAAACGTAATCTAAATTTGTCACCCCCCCCCTCAAGTGCCTGTGTCGGGGCCAGAGCGTGTTCTTGCCAGGGCCAGCCAGTCTAGCCATGTGTCAAGGTTGGGGTCCATTCTGGGAGCTCTGTGTCCATGCCTGGCTAATTATAAGTAATTTGATTATCATCCTTGCCTATATAGTTTAGGGTTCAATAGCATTTTCAACTTACAAATATATCTATCATTCTTTCAATACTACTTTTTAAAATCAATAGAATTTCTCTGCTACAGAAATTAAAAATGACCAGAACACACATTGACCATCATTTTAGTAATTAAAATATATTTTGTCCTAGAGCGGACTAAGCCTGTAACACGGCAGAAAGGAAGAGCTCTCAACTCTGGAAATGGGTTTTGTAGTTGTGTTTTCATATAACCACTAACCCATGAAGATGGTTACAATGGTGCCATTCTGCTTCCCTACCTTGCGTGGGCCCTGTGGGTCATGCTGTGGCATTTCCTCAGCGTTGGGGACACATTTCTTACATAGTCACATTCATGTTCATCACTGTCAGGTTGAGTGACATTTATTTATCAAACACTTAAAAAACTCTATTATGTTCTAGGCACTGGGTAAAAACAATGGCGATGCACCCTGTTGTCAGGGAGTTTGTAGCTTGGGGGACAACGGAACCAAGAGATACAAAGTACCGGGCATATTCTGAGATGGAATAATGTTTACCAGAGCAGGCCCAGCCTTATCGAGAAGGCACTGTTTGAACAGCAGCTTCAACAAGGACAGGGGGTTTGCCAAGTGGAAGGCGTGAGGAAGTGCGTGTTAAACCAAACAAAGGGTTAGCGTGTCACGAGCCCCAGGAGCTCACACCAGCGTGGCTTGTGCCCAGAGCCCTCTGGCTCCTCACAGCTCCTCTTTAAGACGGTGATTGTCAACTGGTGTGCTGCAAGAGTGTTCAAACCCCACAGTGCCTGACCCCGTAAGTCAGGGGCACTGACCTCTTTTCGCTCAGAGTGTCAAGTGGAAAAATGACAACAGCTAACACAATAGCTGCCTGGCGTGAGTAAGTTAAAATTATACCTAGATTTTTTTGCAGATTGGCAAAAGAGATATTTTTGTGTGTGCCACAGGATAAAAAAGGTTGAGAACTGCGGCTCTCAGAGGGAGGGTGCTGGAGTGCCGCCCTGGGAGAGACCGAAAGGGTGCAATGTGTCTGTTCAAGACAAGGGGGAAGGTTCAAGAAAGAGAAAGTTGCAGACTGATGGTGGCCGGAGGGGAGGGAGCTGGGGGTGCTGGGTGAAAAAGGGGAAGGGATGAAGAAGTACAGGTTGGTGGTGACAGAATAGGTGCAGAGATGTCAAGTGCAGCCGAGGGAATACATGGGAGTAACTGTGTGGTGTCGGGGAGGTACTGGAAACATCAGCGGGACCACTTTGGAAAGTGTATGTTCGTGTAACCACTATGCCGTACGCCCGAAGCTGAAGTAAAATAATGCTGAATGCACTGCAGTTGAGAAATAAACTGATAAAAGAGGGAGTGGAAAGTGGTGTGAGAGGTCAAGTGGACTTTGGATTTAGCTTCTATGGGAGCACTGATGGCTGCTGCTGAGCGGTCAGGTAGCAGGTGTGGAGGCCACCCTGATTCAGGTTCCCAAGTGAACGGGAGAGGGCGAAGCAGGAATGAATACAGCGCGTGGAGATGACACTACGGGGTGTCCAACCTTTTGGCATCTCTGGGCTACACTGGAAGAAGAGTTGTCTTGGGCCACACATTAAATACACAGACACTAACAAAAATGAAAATATCTCATAATGTTTTAAGTAAGTGATTTTTACTTAAGCTGATTTTGTGATTTTGTGATTGGGCCACATTCATAGCCATCCTGGACCACATGTGTCTGGGATTTGTCTGGGATCGCTGGCTGAAGAGCCTCTGGGAGAGAAGGGCACATAGCTAGGTAGGGTTCCCTTGCTCCCACGAGGCCAACACCTCCATTTGGAAGTTACTTCATCCCTTTGAGGGCTACGAAAGAACCAAGGGAAAGGCAGGGCGTTCATATAGAGAGGGAGTACACAGGGAAAGAAGGCTTGAGAAGGAGTGAGTGGAGGTGGAAGCTCCACTGTGGGCGGGAGAAGGGGACACTCCTGGGACACTGAGAAGAAGTTACAGAACGTATAGAGTTGGGTGGCAGGAAAGTGAGAGAGGATTCGTGCCCTAGGGCCACTGTTTGGACTATGAGATATTTGTGACCTCTAAGATCATGCCCTGCAGATAGTGAGAGGAACACGGAGGAGGGGGGACTGCAAAGGGCTGGGGTTTTAGAAGAGCTGGGGTGTGGAATGTGAGAGGGAGCTGTCCAGGGCAGGGCGATTCCCAGGCAATGGGACCCAGGAATATAGTAATTTATAGCAGCAGTGGTGGGTATGCATGTGTGTTCAAGTATGTGATTGCATTCACGTGTTGTGTTTATATATATGTTTATATGGGTGTGTTCATATGTGTGTTTGGGTATTTTTGTGCCCTGGAGGTAATTCCAGTCCAGATACGGTAATCGATCATTTGATTGACCCACGTTTGTGGCGATCCATCTACTCTTTGTTACTCTGCTAGGGTTACTGCGAGGAGTGAGATTGTTTCTGTCCCTGGGAACATGAAGTCTAGTGGATCAGACCCATAAGGAAGTAGAGCACTGTGCAGGGGTGCAGAGTTGTAACTCAGAGGAGGCGGTGTTCGTATATGACTGGGTGGAGATGGAGGAAGTGACATCTTGGAAGCTTCTTAGAGAAAGTGACCCTTTAGCTGGCTTCTGAAGGAAGTGAATGGTTGCAGGGGAGGCATTTCAAGACCCTGGAGGGAAGGACAGAAGAGATTTGTTGACTCATGGGGTGGTACAAGCTCAAGGCATGAAGTAGCTGAGAAACTCTGAATCAGGCTAGGATTCAGGAAGGTGGATGGATCTTCGTGTTTATGACGGACTTGACTTCTTTTCTTTTTTTTTTTTTAAAGAAGTAGGAATTAGGACTAGAACATTTTTGAAAACAAAAATATTTCCTGAGTATTAGTATGTGTTGGTTCTTTTTCATCTTTCTCAAATATTATAGTTGTACTTCAATATTGTCCAAGCCACATATCTGGTAGTTTTAAGAAATTAATGTTAAGAATGATGGTATTCATCCTAAAGTAAGTTTTTAAAAAATTGCTAGATATTCATGTTTATATGCATATAATGTACATCCATATTCTATATCCTGATTCAATTGTATATTCTATATTATATTCCATATTCTGATGTCCAAGTTATAAATGTACCATGTGCCATTTGACCACTTGGACCCTTGAAGAAGTGTAATCAATCACTATTTATTATATTGTGTCATTGCCCCTGTGGAGTGTGAAACTTTTAGAGTTACTAAAGCCTTGTTTACTTTGTTGGTAATATTCATAAGGGAAAAAATATACTTTTGTTTCTGTAACTACTAAGCATTCTCTGAAAGTTTTTCCATCTGATTGAAAGAGAAAGTTAAGTTGCTAAAAGCAAAGATGCCTTGCTATAATGAGCAGCCTGGTAGTGCCTAGGTAATGGATCATTAGGCAATCGGGGATCCCCCCACCCCCACCCTCCAGTTTCACTCGTACCCCTGAAGTGCATCACGCTGCCCAAATCAAATTGCTCACTCAATATTTAATGTTTCTGTGATGGAATCACTTTCTCCCTTGAGGTTGACTTCAGATTTGCCAGACACACTGACAACACTGCACTCCTTATTTTCCCCACATGACCTCAGCTTCTGCTTAAAAAATGTTCGAATAAAGGATGCTTTTGTTCATACCTCGCCTGCCTGTGATATATTGACAAAGTGTCTGCCGGCTGAATGGAATAGTTTTACAGTATGAGTGCTGCTTTCAGCGGAGGGGCAGGGCTTGGGCTTGAGAAGGAAGTGAATTGGATAGGTCAGGAGAATGTACCATTTGTAAACACCCCTTTCCTTTTTTATTCACGTGTCAGGACAGCAGGAGCAGGCTGTTCAGTGCCCGTCCCTGCGCAGAGCCGGAGGGAAAGCAGCTTGGGAGTCAGCTGCAATTTTTTAAACCTTGCTTTTTTTCCCCCCCCACGGGTCATGATCTTCAAGTGCTCGGACTTGTTTTAGAAGCTGTTTTGAAACTAACATGGTTTAGTCCACTAACTGCATGTTGGGTAAATTCAAAACCCACATGCTCGTCCTCTTGCAGTGGAATAAGTCACATCTGATGGACATTTTCTGTGCTTATAGCATAGTAATGAACGTCTGACAGGCGCGACCTTTCATAAGACAACCCACACTATTGGCTTTCTGCCCAGAATATTGCTGCAACACTATCTGTGATTGGTTATCTCTCTATCATGCATTGCTTCACAAGGGGAAACGGCCCCTTTTTTTAATAAATCTACGATGGCTGGCTGCAATATGCCTCACTGTAAGTATTGTGTGTGTATGTGTGTGTGTGTGTGAGTGTGTGCGTGTGAGTGTGAGAGAGCGAGAGGGAGAGCGAGCAGGCTGACATGAATATGACTTAGTCTGGTAGCACATGGCAAGGTTGTGATACTGTAGGACACCAGTGAAGTGCTACTTAGTAAATCTTAACCTATCTCTTTTTTCTACAGGTTGGTACTAAGAAGTGCCTTTCCTGACGTCTCTGCTGCTTGGAACCGCTTCTAGAGCAGTCTCTGCTTTTGCCTTGCTTGCTGCCAGCTAGACTGTGACGACAACACGTCCACCCTCCACCTCTAGCCCAGACACCCCCATTTCTACTTATAATCAAGAGAAAAGCTCTAAGTATCTGGCATTGCCCTAGGCTGCTTTAGTTTTAAAAGAAAAGTTTGCTGAAAAAGTAAGATATCTTCTGCCAGGAAATCAAGGAGGAAAAAAAAAAATTATTTTCTCGATTTTGCTCTAAACTGCTGCATCTGTCTATGCCAAACTAATCAATACCGATTGCACCACCAAACTCCATTGCAAATTCAGCTGTGAGGAGATTCCCTTTCAGACAACTTTGCTGAGAGCAGCTTGGAAAATCGGTGTCCAGGGGTCTGCCACGTTTTCATGCTTGCATTTTGGGCTCAAAATTGGCACTGGGAAGGGGTTATTGAGAGCACAAGGCTGATTTGAGGCCCTACTTTTAAACATTCATCTACTTAAGATCCTAGTATTTGTCTAAAAACCAAAACCTCTTTGAATTAACAGTTTTCATGCTGTGAATTTCTAGTGGGAGATCTTTTCCTTGATATTGACAACCCAATTTTCCATGTACTTTTAAAGCAGGGAGTGGGGGAAAGTATTTTGGAGGGGACGTTTTCATCATCATTTTACAGTTTTATCAGTTCAGCTTTTTTTTTTTTTGGTTGTTGCTCTTTTTTTGGGGGGGATTGGGTTTGTTGGTTTCACTGAAAATTTTAACTACCTGTAAAATCTAAACATGGCTGTTAGTGTCACACCAATTCGGGACACAAAATGGCTAACACTGGAAGTATGTAGAGAGTTCCAAAGGGGGACTTGCTCACGGCCAGACACGGAATGTAAATTTGCACATCCTTCGAAAAGCTGCCAAGTTGAAAATGGACGAGTAATCGCCTGCTTTGATTCATTGAAAGTGAGTAAATATTATATTATTTTAAGGATATGCAGTAAATGAATAAAGGGGGATATGGACATGGAGTTCACTGATTTTGGAATTCTGGGTTGCTTTGTTAATAGTTTAGTTATACGGGGTGTTCTTATTGATGATGTCGGAGGGGGGGAGACTTTATTGAGTAGCGATAGAATCAAGTTTGGCCAAACTTGTTTGCAGTGAATAACTTTATCAGTCCTTTAATGCTGTGATTTTTCCTTTCCAGAGCAGAAAGTGTCAGTGTGGTCTTTAGCTTAGGAATAAGTCAGTGTGTATAGTAACAAAGTCAGTGCCTATCTCTAGGAATAGGAAATGGAGAGCATGTGTGTGTTAGCATATGCATAGGTTACGTGCAAGGCTGTGCAGTGGCTGAATGAAGACGGTTTGATTTTGCTTGTGTCTAAAGGTGCAGTATTGTTGTGAAAGAATAGCCAATAATAAGTGAGCGAAACTGGGATAGATGTTTTATATGAATATTTTGATGTTGTGGGTTGCCTTTTGATTATATGAGCATATTATTTTAAGGCCAGAAGCAATGCATTTTGTAGAAAATATAATTAGAAGTAAGGTTCTGAACTGCTGCTACAGTGTCCTATCTGAGCCATAAACTTTGAATGTGAGTTTTATAAATAAGTTGAAACTCTTAAGTACTATTATTAATTGAAATTTTTTAGCTTCTAAAATTCTAATGTGAAGGAACTCAGCTGTTTATTTTCTGTCAGACCCTGATTATTTTTTATTTGTAACAGTCTAGCTCAAAATGTTAAAAGTTAGCTTTTGTGGGCACCATAATACTAAAAGATTCACTTTAGTATATCTAGACATTCAAAAATGCCACTGTATTTCAGTATCAGGTTTGAAAGTGAGTCTTTTAAAAGACAGCATACATGTCTTTATTTTGACATGCAAGGTCAAGTCTAGAAATGTGAAGATTCCTGGGTACTCTCTCTATTTGGTTTAATTCAGTTGCCTTTGAATACTAATCTGCCAGTATAATTCCCTCTTTGAACCTTTGAGACGGGGATCTCTGTCATCTCTACATATATAAAGAAATAAAAGTCTTAGAGATTTATCTTTTGTTTTGCAAAAAGAATAGTGCTATTGCTATAATAATTGTGCTTTCTTTTATAATATGGGGGTGAATTAACTGAAATAGTTAGCTCATAAGTTAACACGTAATTCACCCCGATGTTGTGAGCTACCTTAAGAATTAACTATTTCAGTTAATTGCTTTTTGGTCCAGATTGGGGGTGCTCAGTTTGCTAATAAAGTTTTCTCCAAAAACTCAAGGATATTATCTTCAGAGTAGGATTAAAAAAGAAGGTATTAACAACAACAAACATAATTTATAGTGTTAGATTATTCTTAATATCATAGTCCTAAGGATCAGTTAGCAAAAGTTATAAATTAACATTTTTCCCCCTTTTCTCTGAAGGCATCATTGAAGGGCACAGTGGTTGGACCTTTGTGAATGTGTATTCCTAAATTCATGCTGACTGAATTTAGGTGTAATTAGAAACTGGGACCCATAAAATGAGGGGCAAAGGGCTAATTACAGTTGTCGGTAAACAGCTGTGTCCATAGTAACCCTGTTTTGACCCAATTACTAGTAAATCCAGTTTTTAATCCTACAGACAGTTGATGGTACACTCGTAGCTGCAAAATGAAGGACATTTAACTTGGCTGTGACATTGAGTGGTTTCACAGAAGACTTGCCTCCACAGCATTTGGAAACATTGTGAAATATTAAAATTCAGTTGCTATTTTTCTACCTCAAAATATTTTTGTAGTCGCAGCTCACTCGTGGCCGCAGAACAGTCCCCCTTTGAGTGAAGCAGAGAGCAGCCCTGCTCAAAGGCATGCTGTGTGGTTAACGAGATCCGACTGCCACATCAAGGACTTTTTTTTAAACAGCAAATAATTCGAAGATTTTTAATTTACCTATGCAATGAACTCCTTTTAGCAGCTCTTCATTGCAAACTTTAACCTTATTCTGTGTCTTGCTCTAAGGGAAGCTGAAATTTAATTTATAGTCTAACACTTGGTAACATATTTGGATTTGAATAAGAGGAGGAAAACACAAGTGTGTTTATGATGACACTTCATTCCCAGAACAATAGCTCCTTAAATGTGTGTGAAATAACTATGTTAAGAATTAATTTTTTAAAATATGTAATTAAGTATGTGTGTTTCAAAACCCATGTTTTTTAATATATATTTCGAACACATGTGATTCTTAATACAGCCTTTAGAATCCTACCTTTCATATAGTAAGTAGTCTTCCTGTGTTCAGTTTTGTGGCTAAAATAAATCAAAAACATATTTTAAAACAGTTAAAGTAACTCTGTGACTCATGCTTGAAGTTCTGAAATTTGGGAGCATTATGAGATTTCCATGCCAGTAACTGCGGGATCATTTGTATTGTCTCAGAGAGTAAACGGAAGGAATTTAGAAAACTTGTAATATCCTGACTTCTTTAATAAAATGTGTTCTGTGTATTGCTACAACCCACAGTCCAGCCTTCTCTGAGTTCTTGAGCCATGAGATGGAGGTAGCCCGTGTAATCTACTATTTTTAGCAAGTTAGCAAAGCAAACCAGCCCTCTGTGAGAGGACCCTGTGAAATGGCCCTGCCCTTCAGCTGTGCTGTTCAGACTTTGGCCAGGCTCCCAGGTGACTTATGTTCAGAGCAGACTTCTGCTTAGAAGAGGAGAATTTGTTTCCTTAAAAACAGAAGTCAAATAGTTCAAAAGAGTATTTATGTAAAAGAAATCAATTGACGTATTACTAAAGGCAATAGAAAGAAAATTAGCCAATTGTATTTTAGTTGCATATTGATTTCAAAGTTTAAATAACCTAGATTA
>VMDR010023294.1:0-15688 GCA_007922815.1 Macrotus californicus | reverse complement strand
TCTTCATATTCTAGTTGCAAGTCTGAATACATCTCCCAAATTCTCCTGCCTCCCAGCCCCTGGTAACTGCCCCTCTGCTCTCTGGTATCTGTGAGTTTGGCTCTTTGAGATTCCACATGTAAATGATGGCATACAGTGTCTGCCATTCCCTGTGTGGCTCGTCTCGCTGCATCATGTCCCTGAGGTCTACCCATGTTGTTGCAGATGGCAGGATTTCTTTCTCATGACCAAAAATATTCAATATTCCATCATATGGATAAAGAGTATGTGTATACTCTAGTGTGTGTACACACTAACACAAACATATATACGTATATATCACTTCCATCTTAATACCATTTATATATCTTCTGGCAATTTTCAATGGCTGGAAATTTCACTACAATGTTGACTAGAAGAGATAGTAGTGGTATCTTTGCCTGATGATTTTTAAGGGGACATTTCTGCCATTTCAACATTGAGAATAATATTTGTTGGATTTTTGGCGGAGGCCATAGTGACTCCTCCTCACATTCAGAACAGTGCCTCAGGAAGAGCAAACATTTGGAGCCAAAACTATGAGGAAGTAGACAAGGGCATCCTTTCTTATGCACGTTTCATACTTATACATGGGAAGGGATTATTTATGTATTTGTTTATTTAAATATTTATTGAATTTTGGGGTGGGGTGGCATTGGCTAATAAAATTAGATAGGTTTCAGGTGTACAATTCCATGATACATCGTTGGTATGTTGTATGGATAATACTTAAAAGAACATTAAATAGATTTGAATTTACTACCATGGAATAATGCTTATGAGAAAGACTTCAGCGTTTCTCATTCTTCCCATACTTTTGCATATTTGATTTTATGCATACACACACATACATACATACATACACACACCCGGGTACCGGCTTTCACTCGTGGGCGTCAGGGAAACTCCCAATGCACCGAAGGTCACTCAGTGCATGGCTTTAGGTGACTGCTGCCATCGCCGGCTTTCTCCTTCCAGGAAGCTTGTCCACAGAGTGTAAAAGCTTAACTCAATGTTAGCAACTTGACAGGCTGCACCTGCAAAAGGAGTATTTTATTTCTAAATTACTGTTCTGTAGACCCCATCATATTTCATCTTTCAAAGTGCACAGTGATTCCGAGTCGATAAAATTGAAATGCATGTTTTCCAGAAGACAGGGACAGAAACCTATTAAAGCAGGAAACCTAACCCATTAATTTTCCTCTAGCGTCTGTAATGGGAGGTTTGTGATAGACTTGTGACTGACCCCTGTCCTCAGAGACCACTTCCTGGCTCTGTCTGTGCTCGGGAAGATCTAATAGCATCTCCCCAATCACCGAGATTTGTTACTTAGCAACAGGTTTCACTTGTATATAATACAATCGATGGTTAATATATCTGCACATTCTCTCAAAAAATGAATAGTTAAAATGTTTCCGGTTGAAATAATACCTAAATTGAACCGAATTTTTAAATAATTCAAACAAACTCTGCTAACAGCTTTTTTTTAAAAAAAACCCTCACTAGGAGAACATGCTCATTGATTTTAGAGAGAGAGGGAGAGAGATATCGATTGGTTGCCTCCTTAGTGCCCAGGTGATGGGATCGAAGTGCAGCCCAGTTAAGTGCCCTGTCCAGGGATCAAACCTGAGACCTTTTGGTTTATAGGACGATGCTCCAATGAACTGAGCCACACTAGCCAGGGCTGCTAGCAGCTCTTAAAAAGATTATTGAACTGTAAAATAATCTATAGTGAAGTTAACTGCCTCTGTTGGGTAATGGGGATGGGGATCCAAGTACTGGATGCGAGACAGATGGGTATACTCTCCTGCTCAGTTAACCAGAGATTCCAAATCAAATACTAGGCCTTTATTCTCCATTTGTTTTTACTATGGTTCTTTTTAATCTTGATGGTTTTCTGTTCTCATCCAGCGGCTTGATGGTTTGACCCCTCTACGTCTGGCTTTACACGGACAGAATCCTGAAAGTCACGCCCCAATGGGCAGAGGCTGATGTCTGTCAGTGACATTAACATCCCAAACTGGGTGGGTTGTTTTCGAGTTCTCTGAAATGTAGAATTCAGACGCCACAGCAGGTCACATGTTTCACCGCTGGGCACTTGAACCTCTCCTCTCAGCCTTCCTGAAATTGCTCAGCTCACATCCCACAAACATCAGATGCTAAAATAGGTGCTAAGGAGCTCCAAATGCTTCCCAAGCGGAGTGTCTTTGACAATCTGTTCTCCGACCCACACATACACACTGCTTCTGATTACTCATGGCAGACATTCCATGGCAGACATTTAGTTGTCTACCAGTTTTCCTATCCATAATAAACTGACCTATTTTCTTTTTTACTTGGAATTTATTCAATAGACTATTTCGATGATTCATTCGGTTACACGTGATTTGGTTCCTAACAAGAAATACATTTTTCTCTGTATGCAGTTGCCTCTGACATTATTTCAATGCCAAAATTAAAGATATTGAGCCTGTGTAATGTACTAATTAAAAAAAAAAGAAAGAAAAAGGAATGAGATCTGGCAGCTGTGCCGATCCAGGCACTGTGACATCACAGCAGGACATCATTTCCAGTTTAACAATCAGAAGCTGGTTCAGATCATCAGAAATAGACACCAGAAGAACTCATTCCATTTGACATTGACAGATTGAAATTACAATCTAAATGAATTAGAACTGTTACAGATAATTAGTTTTCAAAACTCCACGTAGGTGTCAGATGTGGAGTGCAAATTTCATATCAAATATTATCTTCTTCCTTGCTATGACAAACAGATGGTCCCCACTCAGAGAGAAAGGGAAAAAGAAACCTCCCTTGTTAAATTTTTTAAAACAGGTTAGGGCCAATTTAAAATATCTTTTAGCCATAAATTTAAATAAATGATAGGACCACATCAATTAAACATGGCTGGCTCCCAAACCACGATGGCCCAGCGGTGCCACCGGTGCCATCAGAACTTGAACAGCAATCTGAACGAGAGGATCTCAAACACATTTTAAATAAAACAACCACTTGAATTAAGACTTTTGACAGTGATTCAAGATACTATAATTATCTAGTTATCTTCAAATATTCACAGAGTGCGTCAGCAAATTTAAAGTGCTCAGTTAATATTGTAGCCATTTAAAATGATATGAAATATATTTTTAAGTAAGTGACTGCGTGCTATTATATTTCTGCGTCCAGATCACTATAGATCAGCCCTGGCTGGAGGGGCTCCGTGGGTTAGGCATCTCTCACCGGGTTCAATTCCTGTTCAGGGCACATGACTAGTTTGTGGTTTTGGCCACAGATTGGGGTGGTGATGGAACCAATAGATGTTTTTCTCCCTCTCTTCCTCCCTCCCTTCCCCTCTCTCTTAGAAAAAATTGCTACAGATCAGCTTTCTCATTTATATTAACATGATGAAAGCAAATGAGATGGTGAGAGTCAGTCATCTTCCCTGTAGACTATGTTAAATCTCCCTGAGCATCAGAGTGGGAGCATACGCAGGGGCTTACTTAGGAATGTTGTATCATTAGCTACTTACAGAATACTGGTCCTCAGTTTAATATCTGAAGCTTTGAAAAATAGATGAATGGTCATTATCATAAAATTCTGATTCATTTATTCTTGTTTAGCACTTCTGGATGCATTTTTTTAAATCACAGGTTATTCTAATGAATTAATAGAATTGAGAAACGCTTTTATGTTTAATTATATTTAAATATATTCTCTCTTTTTTGCATTTAGTCTGTCAAGTTAGAGCTAAAAAAAAAAATAAACCTTCCTTCAAAATAACCTTGTTAGAAGAAGTGAGACAAAGTTCTTTGGGCAAAAGCAATAATAAATCATATTGGGGGAGTTTTTTAAAAAACTGAAATTGATTGTACCTAACAAAGTAATACATAAAGAAAATAAATTATAGTTAAACATGGTGGATATTTTTATTTGTTTTTACTTTTATTCCTTCCTGAAACCCACTAGAATTATAGTACGGAGAATAAAATGGAAGAGATGTCCACATAAATTGTGATGTCAAAAATTAGATGAGAAATCCTAATTTGGTTAAATATCCTCAAAGAAGAAACCGACAAAAAGCAAAGTAATTCACAATACAGTTTCTCAGAAATATTCAGGATTTGGTGACATCAGTGATCTCTGAAAGCCAAGGTTTTGGTGGAGCCAAAAACAGATTTGATATTAATGAAGTCTCAAAAATACGTACCAAGACTCCCTGATTTCATTTCTCTACCCACACAGCAGCCAACCAGTCTCTCCTACCTCGGCAGAGTACGAGCTTTACTATTTGGAAAGGTTAATGCAGATTATCTCCTAAGATCAGCCGAAGAAGGGGATATGACCCATGGTCTCCTTGTTGTGATCAGATGCTAATGTTTATTTTCTTCTATCTGATACCACCTTCACTACAGCAAGGATATCTTCAAAGATCCGGTCCACTGATATGGTCCTTCCCTTTGACTCCGTAGTGATGTTGATTTATTTCTTTCACCTTCATGTTTCCTTGAAATTTTCAGGGTGCTTATTAAAATACCATAGACATACTATGACTAAAATGTTTGTCACGGGAGAAAAGTATTTAAAGGGGGCGCTAGAGAGACATTTTGGTAATCGGCTCTAATGTGGTTATGATCTCTTTGTGACAAAATATGTCTTGTATCTGGGCACAGCACTCCTTATTTTGTCTTCAGCTTTAAAATTATGTTTAAATTGTGTTTAATCTGAGATTAAAATCTTCCATAAGTTATTTCAGGTTTCCTTTTATCTGATATGTCAGATAAAATGAAATATATGTACACACACATAAATACACATATAGAGTTCTGTTTGGGGAAGTGTTTTTACCATCAGTTTATACACTGAATTTTATTTTATTCTTCCTGAAACTGATGATGTTATTGTTTTATTTATAAGTCATGGTTGATGAATGCAAGGTTTCTGAATGGATTGGGATGTAGAAAGTCTTCTGCCACTACATTTATAAGTCCTCTGATGACTACGGGAGGCAGGACACATGGAATGATATAACTAAAGTCAATATACTTATATATAAGACTTCCAGCTGGGCCCAGAAATGGTATTACCTCTGTTTGGGAGCTCAGTGTGATCAAGGTGATACCAATCATTCTGGGCAAAATGTTTCTGTTCTCCTCTACATTACTCTGGGTCTCCAAGGAGACATTACTCTGAATGAAATTCTACATTTTTACCTTTTTTTTTGGTGGTCTCTCCTCATCAGTATCAGCGTGTGATTTTGTTGTTTGTTTACTCTTTCTTGAATCAGAAAAATGTCAATGTCCGCCTGATATTGGCTGATCAATGGAATGAGTGGATTTTCTTTTGTTCTCATTTTTTACTTTGGTCATTCTTGATTATTTTCATTCATCTCCTCTAAAATGTGTAATTCTTGGTCAGAGGCTGTAAATTAACATTAATGTGCACATTGATATACCTGAGGAGGGAGGGAGGATGCAGTCAGCTCTTGGGTGGACACCTTCATTCACCCCCAAGGCTTCCCATCACCAGCATTTTGAATATGGCTGACTCCTGGTAGCAAAAGAGTGTGCAAGTGAGTGAGTTTCTTCCTTAAAATGTCCCAATTGTCCTCATCAGCATGCCTTATTTTCTACATGAAGGATATTACTTGGCTTCTCTGGCATTTTCTCCTTTGACTATCTAGTAACCTTACTGCTTCTCAGAGCGGGGAAATTATAAATCTAGTATTCATCTCTTCTATCAAACTAATCCTGCCTACATTGTATATTAACTTGCCCTAATTTTTAGTAATGTTGTTGGGGGGGGGTGTCATTTTATTTGTAATTCAATGCCTGTCCTAGGATATCCAGGGGGAAAGAGAAAGAATAGGTAGAGAGAGCCGGGGTAATCATGCTTGTACTTACTTGACAATGTTACTTGGAAATCTGTAAGATAGAAAATCTTTATTAATCTGCCTCTTGAGAAAACCACGGAACACACTCAATAACTGGCTTACTCAGGTCTTCATGTGCTACTCAATATATTTTACAGCCTAGAAATAATGAAACTAATTTAAATTTTCCCACCTGTATCCAATGTCAATTTGAGACTTTATCAAGATTTTAGGTTTGCTTATGACTCTAGTCTAATCTAGACTCCGGATATTAGACAGGGAAATTAATTTGTGTATTTTTTTCTGGAACAGAATCAGCACATAGCCTTTCAAACTTAAAATGATTATAGCATGGGATATAACATAAAGGTGAGTATTCTCAACAATCACTCCCCTCTAGACTGGACGAGAATCAAAGGATCATTTTTGATGAGGTATCGTGATTTAACAAAAATATTAATTTTCTTTTCTCCAATCTGTTCTATTTTAAACTATCTTAGATATATCATACATAAGAATATTTTGAGACAACTAAAGAAAATCATAAGATAATCTGACTATTATGATGAGATGATTTGTGACCCAGAGTAACATATTTGGTCTTATAATTGGTAAATTGCCATCTTAAGAAATATACATCTTATAAAACATGATGGGATATAACTCAGAAAAAGTATGTTGTGACAGACCGAGGAAAATAGTCAATCCCACAGTCAAATATCTATAAATGAGAGAAAGCCACAGCTGCATAAACACAGACCCTTTTCAACCAAACATCGTGTTTTAATTGAATTGCCTGCTGAGCCTCACAAAAACGCCCAGAATCCGATTCTGACAGTCGTGCACTTTAAGCGGAGCCAAGCAGAATGCCTCTCCCCGCTTCCAGAGAGGGCTGTGGCTTTCACAGGGCTCCAGAAAGCTTTCTGACGGGGCTGCTCATAATGGTGTTTTCCCTAGGTGGAAAGAAATCTCTCATCACAGCGCCCGCTTCATCTCCCCAGGTACCCCCTACCTGTGGTGCATGAGAAACCACTGGGACTCTCAGGAGGAGCCCTCTTTGCCAGATTCAAACTAATCTCACACAAACTTCATGGAGGTTTTTCACTGATTGAATTTTTTAAGTAATGCAACCACTTTTTTCAGAACTTTTCCAATTAAGGTTTGCTACTCTGTGGTACCTTACCTCCTTTCTCTCTGGTATAACACAATTTGTGCTGTATATTATACATATGTTCTAGTCGTACGCGTATCATCTTATATCAGATGTTGTACAGATGATACGTAGAGACTAATGTATATGTAGTATATGTATACATTCATATGTATATATGAATGGCACATGTTAACACAATAAAAGCTAAAATCATAGCCCCAAAACTACATACTCACCATTTGCTTTATCTTTCAGCAGCTTCCTTGATTTCTGTGTCTGTAAGAAGGGATGCTCCTATATGCCATGCCAGTGTGGTTACAAATGATATAACATCTGTGAAATATATAGAACAGAGCCTCAAAGGCAAATCATAGGCATTAAACTAATGTGCAGTCTGCCATTTTAAGTGATGAGGGGCTGAGATTCCAGAAAGGTTAAGTGATAGGCCCAAGTACACATGAGGAAGAAGAGAAAAGAGAATTCAGATCTAACCTCCTTCAAAAAGCAGGATCTTCCTTACGCCACGTTTCTCCTGTTGGCTTGTTCATCTCAAGGACCACGTTCTACTGTGTGTATTAGTGTCCAGTAAGATAAGTAAGAACAAAGTAAAAATAGTCCAAGGGAAAGACTTCATCTAAATCTGGCATATTGTTATCACTTTAAAAGTGGGAAAGTAGAAACCCACAAGCGTGTGTCTGATTAATTTAAAATTATCCATGGCTCTTCTTTTTTCTTTTCTAATTCTGTATCTTTACATTTCATAATGGTTTTAATTAAAAAAGACATTGTCAGAACCTAGTATCTCTCACTGTCTTGCAGCCATAAAGAAAATAGGGCATAAACATGGAATATTTTTGAATACTTTTGAGCTGATTTTGACAAACGACGGAATGTATCATTAACTCATGCATTTTTCTTTTTTGCTTCCGAGCAAACACATGTGATATATAGTTCCAAGTCCTATTTGGAATTCAACAGGCTACGACAGACACAGCAGTAAAAAATGCATTCACGTCATGAATGTCTATGAAAGAGCAGATTTGAAAAACAAAATGGACAATGATGTCACCATAAAATTATATGACACGTTACTCTGAGCTTTAGGGCTGCCATCACTGACCTGGGCTTCAGCAGGTTGTAGAGGAGGCAACAGTGCTCAGTATGTTTTCACTGGGGTTGATCCATCTTTCTCACCACACCCACTAGAGAAGCGAATAGAGATTATGGTTTAATATCTAGTAAGTACATATTATAAGCACAGATTGTATGCAGGGTGGCATGTTCTTTTTATTTTTTGACAGTTTTTTACAATAGCCTCCTTTATATGGTGTTGTATACACCTCCCTAAGTCAAGTCTTTCTTCTGTCACAGTTTATTCCCCCTTTACTGTCTTCTACTTCCTGCTCTCTCTTTCTCTCTGGTATTTACACTGTTGTCTGTGTCTGTGAGGGTTTTTTGGTTTTTTGCTTTTTTTTTTGCTTAATCCCTTCAGCTTTTTCACACAGCCCTGGATCCTGCACCCCTCTGACAGCTGTCAGCCTGTTTTCTGTAACTATGAATTTGTTTCTATTTTGTTAGTTTATTTTGGTCATTCAATTCCATGTGGTATTTGTCTTTCTCTGATGGGCTTATTTCACTGAGCATAATAGTCTCCAGGTCTATCCATGTTGTCATAAAAGGTAAGATTTCCTTCTTTTTTATAGCCGAGTACTATTCCATTGTGGAAAAGTACCACAGTTTTTTCTTATCCACTCAGCTACCGATGGGCACTTGGGCTGCTTCCAAATCTCGGCTCTTATAAATAATGCTGCAATGAACATAGGTCTGTTAATATTCTTTCAAATTAGTGTTTCAGGTGTCTTCAGCTATGTTCTTTGAAGTTAGAGAATTAAGAGGGTGGAGAATCATTCAGGCCTTTCAAGGTTAAAGCTTCTATTTTGTTTCTTATCCTGAGTGGGAAGGGGAGCCTTTGGTGGGTTTCAAGCAGAGGAGTGACTTAGTCAGACTATGCTAAGTAAAATAAGCCAGTCAGAGAAAGACAAATACCACATAATTTCACTCATGTGTGGAATCTAATGAACAAACTGGACCAACAAACAAGGTAGAAACAGATTCATAAATACAGAACAGACTGACAGATGTTAGAGGAGAGGGGGTTGGGGGCTGGGTTTCAAAAGTGAAGGGAGTAAGAAAAAAAAATTATAGACACAACAGTCTCGCAATTACCGGAGGGGAAGAGAGTGAAGGAGGTGAAAGAAGGTAAAAGGGGGACAGATGGTGATCAAAGGAGACTTGACTTGAGGTTGGTGGACACACAATACAATATACGGGTGATATATTACAGATTTATATACTTGAAACCTATATAATTTTATTAACCAGTCACCCAAAAATATTTAATAACAGATACTTTAATTAAACAAAGGACTATCTTTTAAATGGATCAATCTGGACATCGTATGGAGAATTGCCTGGATAAAGGACAGGGTTTCAAGCACAGGTAGCATTTAGGAGAAGATCGCAGTAATCCAGCGGAGAGGCAGAGCTGCCTTCCCCAGAGCGACAGCGAGCATTGTTGTGGAAATGGGTTCATAGGACATTCTAAATCCATTTTGAAGCTAGAGCTTATAATGTTTGCTGGTGGATCAAACAGAGGATGTGAAAGAAGCAAGTCAACAATGTCTATAATTGCTTTGTCCTAAAAAACTAGCAGAATGGTGTTATCATCCATTTTGATATTGAAAAGAAATGGGAGAGTGGACTACTGGGAATTAGACAATCAAGTGGAAATATTACGTAAGCTATCCCTGTGAGCCTGGAGTCGAAGGAGCAGTCAGAACATAAATTCGAAGTAAATTAGTATAATTATATTGTTTATAAACCATGAAAATGAATGAACTCGCTAAATAATGTGTGTAAATAGAGGAGGTGAGCAAGAACTGAACCCCAGAAAACTCCATGATTGGAGATGGGATGATGAAGAGGAACCGGCGAAGGAGGGAGGGAAGAAACAGGCAGAGTGAGGAAGCCAGGTGGCACAGCAGGTCCTCAAACACCACTGTGTCCTGAGACTGTTGGTGAAATGCCACGGGAACTGTTTACTCTTGTGGATATCAATTATCCTATGGTAATTCTCTTTTCTTTTACATGTTATTTTGCTTAAAGTCACAGAGCCTGCCGACGACCATTAGGTGGGCACATACTGTTACGTGTTTGGGAAGGTAGGTGCAGACATGTTTCAGAAAGGAAAGCCTATGTACATCTGGGCTGTGCACTGCTGATCAGAAAAATAAAATAACGACTATCTTCAGCCATTGGGTTTAGCAAGAGAAGGAGTCATTGCCATTTGATTAGGGGCAGATTTAGTGTTCTAAAGGGGTCAAAGGTCTGGAGGAAGCAAGTTGAAGAGAGAATAAAGACAGAGGTATTGGAGAAAATCTAACAGACTTTCTGTAAAGATAAAGAAATAGGATGGTAACCAGAAAGGACATGCGTTCATGAGGTTTTGTTAAATGTGTTTATAGGAGGAGACAGAAAATCTGGTCAAGAGGAAAACATCAACCGATTCAGAATAAACAAGAGAATTGTTATATAGTCATCTTCATCTTTGATTAGATGGAGGTGGCAGTGTAATTACTGAGCCAGTGTTTTAGTGGAAAGCTTGGCCTTTGCTGCAGAAAAGCACTGGCTATCTACAGTAACAAGAGTAACTTGAGAGAATACAAGCGCAGAAGTAGACCTGGCTATAGGATGCACAGAGTTTTCTTATTGGTTCAGTTTGCTCAGTGAAATACAGGCAAGGTCAGGAGCTGAGAGACAGAATAGGGAAGGAGGTGCTTGGGGATTGGGCAAGATAAAAGGCTATGAAGTTAATGACCAGGAGAGTGAAAAAGTGAATGGACCAGGGTGATATTGTGAGAATGGCGGGTAGCATTTGGGGCACCTTCAAGGTTAATGGTAATGACTTTAAAGGGAGGCAGTCAGCAGTGCCCTGGATTTTTTCTAGACACCTGAAGTTGCAAGGTTGCAGGCATAAAGTGGAGAGAAAGTTGGATTTAACCACCCAGGGTATAATTTAGCCTGATTGCCTCTCTGTAATCGCCTATCACTCTCGATTCCTCCCTGTGTCGTAACTACAGGTTATCTTGCCTGTTTCAGCTACAGGTTACCCTGCTGTTCCTCAGTCAATGTTGCTATGACTTTTGGCATCCGTGCTTACTAGTTTCTTTCTTGTTCCTCCTGTTAACTTGAGTATTTTGTCAATCAGCAGGTCTTAAGGAAGGTCTTCCTTGCCCATTCTATATAAATAATTTTTTATCTCCATCACATGGGTCCTATTTCCTTATATTCTGTATTTCTCTACATGGCACTCACTACGACTTGCTTGTATTTTAAGATATTGTATAATTGCTCACACGCTTAACATCTGCCTCGCCTCTTCTCTTTAGAACGGGTGTGAAGGGAACCCATATTCCATAGAGCTTAGAATTCTTTGTAATGACTTCAGATTTCGTTGTGAACAATAGGGAGGACCATTCATGATTTTGTGTATAGGCATGATGTTTCCTGACTAATACCTTTGAAGTTGATCCTGAGCATGGAAGTGGAGGCACCTCAGTGCGGGGAGAGGACAGCAGAAAACCGTGGAGATCAGTTTGAAAGCTATTCAGACACCCCTGATAATAAAGTCGCCTTGGATTAAAGGAGTATGAGCATTGATAGGAAGACCTGGAAATAGAGAAGAAAAAACACGGTGATAAGGAAGATGAGGAAAATGAAGGAATCAGAGACTTCTAAGTCTATGGCTTGAGACATTGAATATATCACGGCCATATTTACTGAAGTGTTAATACCAGTAGATTTTCACATTTTACTGGAAATGAAGAGGTTGAAGATGGGAATTTAGAATTCTACTCTAAATCAGAGAAAAACTAAACTTTCCGTTTGAGATTACACAGCATTGGCAAAAATAATGCCAATAAAACTGATATTTTTGTCACTGTGAATCATGGACACTGTACTATTCACTTAACGTAAATGAATATGTGGTTCTCATTAAAATATCCGAAGGGTGTATTACAGTCACCTCAATTTATAGATAAGGAATTGGAGCAACTGGAAGATTAAGAAGCTGCTTATTCTTAGCATTAAAACAGCACTGACCTTGTAGATGTCCATGAAAGTGCTTATTAGTTTCAGCTTTTACTTCGCCATAATTCTGAGAAATGAACCCTTCTAAAACTCAGAGGCTGCATATTGATATAACCACGACAGATCTTTTGGATCAGGAGTCGACTTGGGTTCATCCAGTTCATCTGGCCATGGCTACAAGGCTCTCTCTGCCTCAGTCCGTGCAGTCAATGTGGCTCTGATGGTCACGGCAGGTCCATGTGCTTCTGGCGTCTGGTCCCAGGAGGTTCATCCACAGCATGTTCTCAGGGCAAGCAACTAGGGTCCAAGGGAGTAAGGACTAGGGTCAGCACTGGTACATCATGACTTTCATCCCTTTGCACTGACCAAAGGAAGACACATAGCCAGGCCCGGAGTTCAGAAGTGAAGAGCTTTAGTCTATCAATCAGGCTATAGCAAGTGCATGGTGGATACTGGAGCTGAAAAACTGGAGAAAAATTAGAGCCAATCGCTAAAGCTTCAATAATGAATAGTCTATCTATGTCTCTCTGGAGTTTAGTGGAGATGTCGTCTGGAGTGGAGTTTGTTGTTACTTAGCATATACATAGTTTTTAAACCACGGAATAGTATGGAGTAAGTGAGAAAGGAAGTGTAGGTAGAAGAGGCGGTGTGCAGTGAGGTTAACTCAGCGAGTGTAGGGGGCTCCCACCCTGTGGATTTCAGAGAAAACCACTAGCCTTTGATTAGCTGGACTCACCTCTAAGAACCTGGAATACTTTGCACGGTGTGAGTGCCCCTGCGTGGGGGGTAGTTTATGCTGTGCCGTGCTGTGTCAGCATGAGCTCTGGAGAAGCTGCAGACCGAGTGACGGATGCCACTTGTGCCCGCACTCCACGCCTACGTGACTTCGCCAGAACCCGGGACGCCGAGGCTCAGAAGAGCTTTCTGGCTGGCAGCATGATCACACAGCGCTGCTGGGAGAATCCAACACTGTCCCCATCACCATAGCGTGCAACATCTTTGAGGCTGGTTCCAGGTGCACTGAGCTGTATTCAAACAACCAACCGAACAAACAAACACTAGCTAATCGTTAATTACGCTCTTGTTCAGTTCCTACAACAAGGGGGGTGCATTTCTTCAAATTTTGCCTGATGGTTATTGGACATCTCCTTTCTTTTGTAAATATGATTTACATGCAAAACACTTAGAATAACATCTAAAACATGGTAAGTGATCAAGTGATCGAGACGACAGTGACAGTGACCGCAACCGTTCCCTCTCCTGTCACACATGGAGTAGGAATCGAGGTGTGAGGTCACTTTTGTTTAACACTAAAACTCAGCCATACAATAATAACACACTAAAAATGCCCGATATTTTCATTTTTGTTAACTGCTATTTTTAGGCAAAATGCTATGCATAAATTTAGCAGCACACTGTGGTGACTCCTCTGGGGAGCATCCCCCAATCTTTAGTTAGTAGCCTATGAGGAGGGACTCAAAAAATAGAATTTATTTGTAAAAATTGTGTATTGATGCTTACATGTCTGAACTTCAGTCGCCTTCAAAGTAAACTCCATTTGATGCAATATGCCTATCAAGGTATTTTTTCCACTGCTCAAAACAGTGTTTGAACTTATTCATTTTGATGCCTTTTAATGTTTCTGCTGCTTTTGGTTTCACCTCTTCCACATCGGCAAAATGTTACCCTTTTTTCACCCAGGGAAACAAACAAAAAAAAGTCACTCCGGGGGGAATCGGGTAAGTAGGGAGGGTGGGACATGGGGGTCATGCCGTTTTTGATCAAAAACTGCTGAACCCTCAGCGTGGTGTGGGCAGGTGTGCTCGTAAATCACCCATCATGAAATGGGCGGACATGATGAAAGAGTCTTCAAAAAATTCACTGAAGCCTAACGCAGCCTCTCACCACAGTGCCCGCTGATACAGTGGTCCAGGTGGGCTCCTAGAATACTTACGTAGCCGGGGAAGCCTGTACCACAAGGCACCTGCTCTCCAGAAGATGATTCTGGTTTGCTTGGTTCCCCCCTTACATTTTGGAGGTGATTGTTTTATCCTAAAGGATTTGCTGTGCTTTAGCCCAGTTTAATTTACATGTATCAACTCACCGATATAAATGAGCACAAACAACCTTAATGAAATTAGTTCTACCTAGATCTTTTTTTCAGATAAAGGAATTTAGCAATTAATCAAGCCGAAGAATTTCTTCCTTAGATCACCCAGCATTTGCATGTTTGATTCTCTAAAACCTATGTGTTGTAACGAAATGGAAATCCGTACTAGTTAGTGACTACTTGAGATAATTTGCATACATTTTAATATATTAACACTTCAAAACTAATATCTAATTTTCAGAAAGAAGCCTTATAATGTGAATGTTGCAGCGTTATGGAGGCAGGTGGAATTAATTAGCTCCTGCAGAATTTCCCTAGAGCCTTTTCCTTCACACCTTTCATAAGGGAGTTATGCTTTTTTGATTTTCAGTTCCATAGGGATCAGGATAATGCCCGACACTTTCTGATCATGTTTCCAATGTACCAATTACCAATGGGTGCTGCACAACGAGTTGAATAAAGTACAAAAGTGATGCACAGGCAGAGAAGGTTTAGGGGGACTTTAGAATTCACTCATTTTTGTTTTTTATTTCCCCCCAAAAAAATGGCCAGAGAAAGTTCCTGATTAAAAAAAAAAAAGTCATTCAAACGTATCTTGCAATTTGGGAATGCTTCACTTGATTTTGGATGAAGTTGTTTGTGAAGTATCTCCTTGGTAAAAAGGCATTACCTGTTATATTTTAAGATACGTTATAGAATTGGATTTCTCAAAATGCTGACTTGATGACATCATGCCTTCAATGAACCTTTAACGAAAACATTCGCCCCAGCAGTGGAATCCAGTGTGGTTACGGTTAGGAGCATAGTGATACAGGTGAGCAGTTCCGCTCTGTGAACGTTCAGGAAGTAGAATGTATAGGCTTAAGGATCACATGCGTCAGAAGGAGATTTAAGACTTTAAAAATTCTGTTTTTACCCTTTGGATGCTCACAAGGCCATCACAATGTAGCTTTCAACAAAATATATATATATTTTTTATATCTGAAGATAGCATGGACTTTGTCTTTGAATTGCTCTTTGTAAAGAATTTTAGAACTTATATCTAAATACTGGTAAGACTCTCAATGTTCCTGAGATATTATTTTAGTAAAGCAGGTGGTGACCACTGTGTACCACCTATCACTACCAATAAATAAATATCATTAACACATAAATATTCTTCCTGAATACTGGTGGGATTTGATGTTAACTCAATAAAACAGAGACTTTGTAATCCATAATTCACACTTAATTAGTCTTTAATTGTTTCTTCAATTCTATGATTTAATTACAAATGTTTAGTTGTTCAAAGTGAACATTTTTTAAATCATTGTTGTTCAGTTAAAATCAACAAGGTTCTTCCCTGGTAGATATAGATTGCCAATACAGGCTTATCTTTTTATAATTA
>VMDR010023293.1:0-15686 GCA_007922815.1 Macrotus californicus | reverse complement strand
GTTTAGGGCAATGAATGTGGAAACTTTGGCTTGTTTTTCACCTTTAAAAAATCATGACATCTGTTGATCTTTAAATATATGGTAATGTTGCCCAGTAGAACGTTCTGCAGTGATGGGGTTGCTCTATAATCAGTGCCGACCAATATGGTAGCTGTTAGCCACAGGGTGACTGAGCACGTGAAACATAGTTAGTCCTACTGAGAAACTAAATTTTCAATTTAATTCCATTTTAATTTATTTAAAAGTAAATAGCCACCTGTGGCTAGTGGTCACCATATCATGTAATCCGTCTATAGAGTATAATGTATAAACAAAAAAGGATTAAAATTTGTATGACCCAAGTGTGACAAAACTATAAACAGAAGAAACAACAAACAGGAGGTGTGAGGTAAAGGCAAGGGTGTGGACGGAGTAAAATCAAATTAGCAAACACTTCTTGACACTTAGCAGAGATGACAACTGAAGGGGCCCAAAGTAGACAGACCCTGCCCTGAAGCACAACCCAGATGATGGTGTTTGAACAAGCATGGTTTAATTAGTAAACCAAAGCAATAAAAAGAGATCATAAACAAGGCAATGCCTTAAAATTTGTCAAGTAGAATAAGTAGACTGGAAAGGAGCTCAGGATCACTTGGGACTTAAAAAAATACCATATGGTGGACACATGTCATTATGTATTTATCCAAACCTACAAAATGGACAATACCAACACTAACTCAAATGTAAACTGGATTCTGGGTGATTATGATGGGTCAATGTAGGTTCATGGATTGTTACAAATGTACTGCTCTGGTGAGGGATGTTGATAATGGGAAAAGCTGTGAGGAGCAGGAACTATATGAAAAATCTATGCACCTTCCTTTCAGTTTTGTTATGAAACTAATACCATTCTAAAAATTACCTAATGGTAAGTCTATTTTTTTTAACCCCAGAAAAGTTAAGGAAGTGATAGAACTACAAGATGTGGCGGGAGGGGATTCCAGGATATAGAACAACACCAGTGAGCCTACGTGTAGAGGGGGAGGGTCAGAAAGTTGAGGGAGGTAAGAGGTAGGCTACAAGGGAGGAAGGAAAGGTGGGCTGAGCAATGCAGGCACTGGCCTGGGATGCCAAACTGACAGTTGGATATCTCTCTGGGAAGCCATTGGAAAGGCATCAAGGTCAATCTTTTCAGAAATGTGTATCTAACATAAGAGCTGCTGATGTATTATATTTACAGAAAGTGACAGTTTTGCATAACAATAAAAATAGCCTGGCTGTCTGGTTTGTTATCTCTCATCTAGCAAATTAATTTATGACACATTGCCCTTTGATAAAAGAAATCACTATTTTTTACAGTGTGTGTTTAATCCTCTTAAGACTTCTCTTGCCCTGGCCAGGTAACTCTGTTGGTTGAAGCATTGTCCCATTCAACAAAAGATTGCAGGTTCAATTCTTCTGGCACATGACTAGGTTGTGGTTTCAATCCCTGGTCGGGGGTGCATACAGGAGGCAACTGATCAATCTCTCCTTCTCTCTCCTCTTCCTTTCCTTCTAAAAATTATTAATAATAATTTTTTTAAGTATCCTCTGGTGAGGATAAAGAAAAAATAAAGACCTCTCATTTTTTTCCTATATTCTTCCTTTTCTCACATATTCTGTTTGTTACTATTTTCTCCACCTATGTAATCAAGGTCCTGTTTTAAGATTCTCTTAGATGTGATGATAACCAAAGGGTTATTGTTATAATTGGGCAATGTGGCCAACATATGCATAGAAGTGCCTGCGTGAAGGAAAGAAGGGTGAGTTCACATTCACACAGCACTGCTATGTGTTGGATACTGAGTGTGACACTGATACAAGTGGACACAGCATGACAAATGTGAGGACTGACTGTCAGAAAAATACTCTCCCCAACTAAAAACAACGAGCAGCTTGCCCAAGGACACAGAGCTCATTAGTAGCAAAACTGAAACTACAACTCAAATTAATTGGGTAGATACCATTTGAGCTTCAGCACAGGGTTTAGCCTCCACAATTGCTCACTTCTAGGATGAATGCAATATAAGCTTAAAATGTTGGTATTAGCACACTTACACTCACATACCACAGAAGTGTGCTACCAATGGCCCTCAGGGCCTCTGACTGCTAATGAGATGGGCACACCTGATTAGAAAGTATGCACATCCAGTTTCCTGAACCTCAAAGAGATTTCCATGAAATGTAATTGAATTTTTTATTCCAATATAATCTGAAGTTTTAAAAAATGTTGTCAGAACCTATGATGGAATAAACTCCAGCCCTTTTCAATAGAAATCACTTGAATGTCCCTCTTTCCATACCCTAACTCTGCCTCCCACAGAAATGTAACGAGAATAAACCCACACTCAGTCTGTCCTTTGGGGGCAGGGCAGCCAGCAGGCTTATTCTGACTGTAATTCAGACTTAGAAGACATTTTTGAGCAGGGCAGGCCATTCACCCCCACCTGGAGCACAGGAAAAGGTGCAGCCTGCAGCAAGTGCGGCTGGGGTGACAACGCGCTCAGGAATGCAGGCACCTGTAAGAGCAGGAATAGAGCATAACAGTCACCTGTCCAGCCTGATCCACCAGGTGGAAAGGGTGTGTGTGGTCATGACTGAAAGCTTGGCTTGGCCTGTGGAACAGAAGGAAGGAAGCGGCACCTGCAAGGATGGAATGCAGCCCTGCCCTTCCACGGCACAGCTGGTGCTCTGATAAACAGCTTGCTCCTCTTCTGTGACCCTCCTCCACAGCCGCTGACTAGTGCCTACACGAGGATGATCTCCTATTGTCTGTTTGAGCATTGATGCCATTTTGCCCGTTTAGAAAGCCCTGCTCTGTTATACCCAAGGAATCTGAGCCTTAAAGCTCCATCTCTTCTCCTGAGAACAACAGCTAATGATGGATGCAGTAAAGCAAAAAGGGGGTGTGCTGTTCTTGTGCCACCATGCCTCTTCCCTTGAGTGCATCACCTACACAATCCCTCTCTCACATAAACAGCACATGGGCAAACACATATATCCAAGGGTGATTGGTTTCAGGATCCCTGCAGATACTAAAATCATGGCAAAGTATTTGCATATAACCTATGCACGTCCTCCCATATACTTTAATTCATCTCTAGATTACTTATAATACCTAAACAATGTAAATGCTATATAAATAGTTGTTACACTATATTGTTTACAGAAGATAAAAAGTCTGCACATGTTCATTACAGATGCAACCATCACAGGCCCAACTGCATAGTACAATCAGCAACAACTAACATTTTTTTCCAATTACTTTGGATCTGTGGTTGGTTGAATTTGTGGATGTGGAACTCACAATATGAAGAGTTGATTGTACACACATACACACTGTAGCCCTTGCACAGCCCCACTGGAAACCTCTGAAGGAGCCAAGATTTCTGTGGAGGAGGGAGAGAAGAAAAACTGGTGGATGGTTGGTTGGAGAAGCCCTTCGAAGAGCAAGTGGAGCAGGAGTGTGTGGGGAGGGCACCCTTTGCGGGCCCCACATCACAGCGTCCCAGACCCATGTCTGAGCTGTCCTCAGGGCATACTGCTCCAATCGCTATCTTAGAAGGCTGAGTGAAGGCCCTTCTGGGAGGGGTGGTGTCATATGATGTTGGGGACCCCGTGTCAGCCACCACTGCCTCATGCTTTCTGGTGAGCAGAACCCTCTCGACCATGCTGCACCCAGGCTCTGTGCAGACCCCGTGTCTCCCTCACCCGTGCTATCAATATAGCCTTTGCATGAACTTCAGTGTTGCCCTTGCTTTTCATTATTTCTTTTCTCAGCTATTTCTTGAACAGATCATTTTGCTGGTAAAATGTCAAATGCTGTTTTTCTTGGCAGATACAAGAGCTTGGGGGAAAAGATACAGCATTCCTACCACTCTTTTAAAACATTGCAGGGGATAATTGGGACATTAAACAAGACGTCACTAAGTGAGGATTTTAAGTGAAGTCACAGCCATCAGGGATGCCATGTCAGTCAGATAGGGACGTTTTCCATCACTCTGAGGGCTGGTGCCTCGTGACAGCTCCCTTCCCTCACTGCTACATAACTTGCCAAGGAAGCACTGGTCCTACACAGATCATCAGGCTTTTGCCCTGACCCCTTGTACTTAAAAAACCCTTATATCTTTAGGAACAAAAATTGAAAGCAGGTTTGAAAGCGTCAGGCCTGTCCTGAGTAGCCCTGAAAACCTCTGGCATTGATTTGATAACCTGGGGCATCATGGGATTTTTCTGGGGGTTTGCACGTGTGTGGAAGAAATCAGGGCATTGTACAAGAGCTTGTGCAGCCCTACGTGCCTTGCTTACCACATGTTTTGTTCCCTGTGCCTCCAGGCACTGTACAGCTCGTTGGCCCTCTGTTCTTTTGCAGGAATGCTTCCTGTGGGAATTTACTCTTGCAGCGTACCTCTCAAAAAATCTCAGGGGTGAACCTTTCATTCCCCCTTTAACAAATTCAGGTACAAAGTCAGTCAGTCACTGAAATATTATTTGAAACTTTTCTGAGTGGCTGTTTTGCTGTTGGCAAATACATACTCTCTGCCAGTTAAAAAGAGCTTTCCTGCCCTTCCGAACATTCTCTCTGGGCTGAGATCGCAGCAGCCTGAGGACGAGGCTTTCTCACGCTGTACACTTCGTGCTTCTTCAGCTCCAACAGCCGAAAGAAGCCCCCAAAAGAGTCCTCCCCAGTCCCATTTCTCTGTCACCAGGTTAAGCAGACAATGAGGAGTTTACACCCATTTTACAAGATGTTAATAAAAGGCAGGCCTTAGACCTGACTTGACTGCAGTCACCTGCGTGGGAGGCAGAGTGAAGAACACCACATGAAGACACAGACTTCACAGAGGCCCATTAAAGCTCCTGCAAGGTGCTGAAATACCCTTCTCACAGATCCACAAACGCAAGTGTGAGATTAACAGCAAAACACCGTGAGACCTGTGTGCTCATGAAGGGAACGTTTTGCTGGGAGACAGCTTTCTCTTTCATGACATTTACTCAGCAAACAGGAGGCCTTTTCTTTCTCTTACAAAACTGCAAACCCTTGAGCAGAAGAGGGAGAGGCCTCTTCTTGGACAGGGCTTCCTTAGTTCACCAAGAGCATGTGAACACTATGAGCCAATCTCTATGAGGTTCTTCAGAATACACAAGGCAAAGTTATAAATACCTTCTCATTCTTCAAGATCTCAAATTTTACCTTCTCCTTCCTCCCATCCCACTGTTTCTCCATCCAAGATACTAGTGAACAGGGGCACTGGAATTCCATAGCAGTTTGAGCATTCTAAGATCTTCCAAGGAGGTCAGTTGCAGTGGTCTCAGATCATGAACATTTTGGGGTCCCCATGTTTGTCTTGTCATATACAAGGAAGAGGAGTGGCATCTACTTAATCTCATACTGAGACACAATCACAGCAGGGTTAAGGGAAGCATTTCCTACAGGACTGCAGGAACAACATGGCAGAAATGCCTTCCAGAACATGCAGGACACTCTGAGAACCATGGTGTGGTGCACGAAGCAGCAGTGCAAGCAACACCTGGATATCCCACACTGAGATGTGGGCCAGGGAGCAGCAGAGCACAGCCACCAGCTGGGACATCCTACCTGTGCTCTACATCCTGCTAATTATAAGGTGGTTCATGAAAAAACAGGAATGTGTCACCTGGGACACACAACACTTTGCTGAAAATTGGATACTCCCATAGCGGTCTGCAGACCGACGGCATGGGCACCACCCAAGAAACACACACTGAGAACTGCACAGCTGCCAAGAACAGTGAGCACCTTGAAAATCAGCATCAGTGAAACCTGGAACTCCCACCAGGGACTGCACACATCTTCATCACGTTGTCCCTGAGTTCAGCACAGAATCACATGGGATACCCGCATTGTGTTCTAAACTCCCAACCTCACAGCATAGCTCATTGGTAAGCAGTAGCGACGCCACCTGGATGCCAAGCACTGGGCTCTAACCCCCAAGAACACAGAGTAGTCCGTGGTAGTCCAGAGTAGTCTTGTTAACATAGCACTGTACAGCCAGGACTTGCAGTATGACCAATGGGCCAGCACTGCTGTTGAGGTACCAGACCCTGAGACCTCTACCACTATTCTAGTCAGGGCAGTTTGTGGATGAGCAGCATCAATGCCCATGGGACCCCACCCTTTACCTCACATTTCTGCACTCACATATTTCTCATGCATAGCAGTACCCATGTCCTGAAGAATCCAGAGTGTGCCTTACACTCACAAGTCACATGGGTTCTGCAATAGATGAGCATGGTGTCCTCTGGGATTTCACACTCTGTTCTCTCCACACCCACCACTCACACTGGCAACCCCTGTATTTCTGATGCTGCACTCCAACCTCCACCGTCACTCTGTGATCCAGGGAAAGGAAAGATGCCCATCAGGACATGCATCTCTTTGCTCTGCAATCCACTCCTCACAGGGTATCTGTGGGAAAGTTACAAGGACATCACCAAGGATATATATACACCATACTGCCTTATCTGTGTTCTCCAGAGAAACAGATCCAAAAGATGTTTATGTACAGACAGGGACAGATTTATTTTAAGGGATTGGCTCACATCATAGCTGGGGCTAGCTAATCTCAATTCTGCAGAGCAACATGGCAACCCAGAGACCCGTGACAGGGCTGATGTCGCAGCTTGAATTTGGAGGCTCTCTGGAGCAGAATTCCCTTTTCATCGGAGGACCACATTCTTTTCCTCTTAAGGCCTTCAACTGATTGGATAAGGCCCACCCACATTATGGAGGGTGATCTGGTCTATTTGAAGTCTACTAATGTTAAATGCTAATCACAATTTTTAAAATATCTTCAAAGCAACATCTGGACTGGCGTTTGACCCAATATCTGCATACCATGGACTTGCTAAGTTGACACATAAAGTTAACAATCAGAGTGCTCTAAGACTCAGTCCTCATAATAGACTTTGTGAAAAAGCAGCAAAGTCTCCTGGAAGGCTGTCAGCATTGTGATCTCTACTCCTACCCACAGGGGACTGAGAGGCACAAGTCTCACTTGGGATACTCAGCACTCTGCACTGTTCCCTACCTCACGGAAGAGTTGCTTTACAAGGACATGGGCATCACAAGATCACCAAGCCCTTTGCAGTAAACCTCCACTCTTCCCAGAATGAGCCACAGGCATCACAGGATCCCCAGGACACAAGTGGACTCTGCTCTCTCAAAGTTTGGTATGGTCAATGGGAAGCATAATGGACTTCTGCTTAGAAGCTCTCACTGCACACACACTGATGGCACTGAGATCCACAGTGCAGCAGTGCAGCACTACCTGGGAATCCAGAGCTGTGCTTTCTACCCTCCCTGCTCACCAAGGGCCCTGGGCCAGCTCACTGGCATCTTCTCAAACATCCCACACTGCTCTCTGTAAGCCCAAGTAGCAAGAACATCTCATGAGTTCCTAAACAATGCGCTCAGCAACCCACCACTCACAAGGGGGTCAGCAGCAGCAGCCAGGTATTGCCTAAAACCCCCACAGTGCATATTTCCCCTAGCCCAGTCACAAGGGGACTGTGAGCCAACAGCATGGTGGCACCTTCTCAATAACATGAATCTCAGATCCCACCAAGAGCTAGTAAACTGTATCTCCATTTTACCAAAAACCCAAGTCATGTTAGTGTAAGGGGCACCTCCTAAAGGAGAGACCCACTCCTCTCTCAAGGTCTCAGATTAATTAAACCCTCTAGGGGGGTTTTGCAGTTTCCATAAAAGAGTGTTATCAAACTATAAAGAGATTCTATCCTTCAGCCAAATGTTATTTATAGCCTAGTGGATTAGGATTTTTTAAAGACCATAAAGTCTCATCAAATAGACTCCTGAAGTTTAGACTGTCCTATACCTTTGGATAAATCAGATTGTCCAATTAGGCTGGAAAAAAAAGCCAAGGACTTTGTGTGGGGTCTGAAGATGTCAATATCACTTGGTAATGAAATGTAGCCCTCCTTTGCCCCTGCCCAACACCTTTTTCCTATACAGGTACCTTCACACATACTACCCATCTGTAGATAAGCTTGTTATATCAATAGAACTTTAAGTGCATCACACCAAGGTGAACTGATCATCATTCATCTCTTAACCTTCTAATATCCCTATATTTTACAGAAGGAGAAACTTAGATGTAGAATGTGCTTTTTCCTTTTGCATTTTGGTGTTCATACTCTTTCCTTCGTGAGCCTGTTCAAGTCACCCATCCCCCAAGATGTCAGATATCTAGTGGGGAAGGGGAGGAGGCCCAAGATGGGTCAGCATGAATGCAGAGAAAGAAAGTTGAAAGCAGCTCGTACATCCTCTGGCAAGCACAACAGGACTTTGCAGCAAGACGATAGACTAGAAAGCCTGTGAATATGGCCCCACTGGAACTCACCTGACCTGAACCTTCCAGGGGAGGAGCTAATGATTCACACATTGGTTTAAAAAGAAAATGAGAACAAAATCAGCCAGACTCAGATTATAGTGTTCATCTCATTGAGTAAAAACAATAAACAATCCATTTCTCAATCTTAGCCACCAGGCCTCTGGCCAATGTAGGAGGAAAAAGCTGGGTCTCTCATGGGAGACCGGGGGCTTCTCTCTCTCTTAGCTAGCCTTCTGCCTGGCAGAAGGGTCACTATGTGGCAACTTTCAGATCACTGAGGGGAATTCTGAGAGCAAATGTATTTTTCTGCCTGATGCTCGGGGCTCTAGAAGGAGGAGGCTGATTGTCAGGCCCCACCTCACCCTATCTACGAAAAAACAAAATCACATACCAAGTACAATGAGACACAGTAAGGTAGAGAGAAAATAGCTGGAAGTGGTTAGCTTCCCCCTCTTAGTTCTCATATGGAAGGGACAGGAACCAGCAGTTCTAAGACACCTCTAAGAAACTTAGGAAATAGCCAACTGGAAGATTAGGAGGGGCATTATGATGGGGGTCATATGCTTGTGCTAAGTATGTAAACAAAATATAATATAAACAAGATAGATTTATAGTAACGACTGCTTTGGCTGGCAGGTCTGTTTCTACAGACTGCTAGCTCCTCCAGTGTCTGCAGCTGATAGCACACAACACGTATAACTTGATGCCCAATCAAATTTTCCAGTTAATGCCAATTTTAATTAGTAAAAAATTTGGTTTCTTCCTATTCTCACTGGATAGATAATAAATATATGTCTAAAATATGTCAATTTCAAGGACTACCAAATCATTAGCCTTCTTAAGACCACATCACTTACTGGCTCTGGAATGATTAAAGGTTGTTATTATCAATAGGACTTTTAAAAGCATAGTTATAAAATGGTTACATGCAGTTAAAGGCCTCCTCAATAATGCCTCCTAAGATGTCTCATGTCAATCCAAATGCTCAGGTTTTCACTTTGACAGGATCCTGAGAGGCCTTCTTTGCATTTCATGTGGTTCCTTTGCACAGTGGTGCTGTGGTCCCCACCTGGATATTGAGCTTGCCACGGTCTGCCAGTTCCATGTGCTTTCCTTTGCTTCTTCCCTGATTCTCCTACCAGCAGTCCTCTCTGCCTGTCTTCACACACCACATGTGTTTGGCTAAATCTCACAGCCTTTCATTCAATGCACACCTTAGTCATGTTATTTTCAAATCGTGCCCCTAAGTCTGAAAGGAGCCGGGTGTGGTTGGTCGAGGATGGCTGCATTCAGCCTGCATTTTCCTGGCAGGCCCAGGGGCTCCATCTGGTCCCAATGCCTCCTTTACTCCCTGGGACTCCAAGACTCCTATCTGGGTCTGAACCCACTGCCCTTCAATTACTGTATTCATTTTCTATTGCGGCCAAAACAAAGTACCACAAACTAAAGGTTCAAAACAGCATAAACGTTTTATCTTACAGTTATGGGGGTCAGAAGTCCAATAAGAGTCTCACTGGGCTAAAATCCAGGGCCCGGTGCTTCTGGAGGCTTAAAGGGAGAATCTGTTTCCTGTCATTCCCAGTTTCTAGAGACCACCACATTCTTTGGCTCATGGCCCCTTTTTCCATCTTCAAAGTCAGCAGTTGTGAGTTGAGGCCCTTTCATGCTTCAAATTCCTCCTGCCTCTTTTTCTATTTCCCATCTTTCTCTCTCACAGCATCTGGGAAAGGCTCTCTGCTTTTAAAGTCATGATTAGATTGGGTTTACCAGAATAATCCAGAAAAATCTCTTCATCTCAAACTACTTAATCTTTTGCCACGTAAGGCAACATATTCAGAGGTTCTTGGGATCAGCATGTGAACATCTTTGGAAGCCGTTATTCTACTGACCACAATTACTAATACCACTCTCTTTTACGTCCTTGTTCTCTGACAGGTCTTCTCAGGCCGCTTTGGTCACTGATTTGTGGTAGGGATAGTACCAAGCGTAGGAAGTGCTAAGGATAGGATACTTGCTCCTGGATGTGTCTTAAATATTGTAGAAATCAATTAGTGAACACATGGGTGGATCCATGGATGGCTGGATTCATGGACACTGCATGGGTGAATAAATGGATGGATGGAACAATTTTCATTAAAAACCCATGTTTTACCTATAGTTTTGACTGCTTTCATGTGTGTTAATTTAGAAAGACAGGTCTTATTCTCTATTTTTGAGATGAAGAAATTAAAGCTCACAGAAGTTTCAAGTTTGATGGGGTCATACAGCTTACTGTGCGGGGTGAGACATTTGTGTTCATGACCCCCAATCCAGATGTGCCTGCCATTTTTCATAACCGCACAGTTCACTTTTTATTTCTACATGAGATTATCAGATATAAATGAAAAACATCCCAGGTTTTCTGTGCTGGAGTATGGCATGGCAAGAGATTAAAGGGAAATATGAGGAGTGCAAGGCTAACTTGCTCCAGAGACAAAGAAAAGGAAGACTCATTAGTAAGCATTGCCATAGATATATAGGTTATTATTAATGTGGTAGGAAAATAAAATGTATTTCATTACCATTACCTCACATTTATTGAGGTTTATGATGTGTCAGTATCTATGCTTAACAATTTATAGATACTATCTCATTTAATTTTCTAAACCCCTGCAATATAGACTCTCTTATCATCCCATTTAGGAATGAGTTAAGTGAGGTGTAAAGAAGTTAATTTGCCTATGTAAACTGCTGATCCCTGAACCTAATCAGATCTTGGTAGCCTGTGCTTTTCACAGCTGCGTTGTACCTCCCACTTCCTGAGCTACTACAAATCTTAACACATATAGTATTTTACTGAAACGAGCACATGTTATGAAAAATGTACTGAATTATCTTAAGATAATGTTTTCTATTATACTTTCAAAATGATTTTTAGAAAGAAATAAAATTCTTTATGAAATTGGGTTCATATACCTTATATTGTTATATCACAGAGAATTTAAATCATTCAACTTTATTTTACTTTTCCTTTCAATGGCTTTGCCAAAAATAACCAGTATTCTCTTCTGCTAACACTAACCTTCTCCTTTTGAAGCTGCTATCAAAATATTAATTGATATTTATATGACACCAAACTACTAAAAAAAATCCTGGCCCTGCAAGTAAGCAGTGGAACAGTGCCAAGTAGGAAAAGCCCAGAGAAAAAGTTCAGGTCATGTGTGACTCGAGAGCCATCGTCTTTGCATCTGGGATTGAGAGGGGGAACTTTAATTTTTTAAAAATCGTTCCACATTCAAAGTTTTCCAAGCAAAAAGCGGACAGGGTGACCTAGGCGAGGGTTAGGAGGTACATAACAAATAAGAACATTCTGTACAGACGGGCGGGCGGTCTTACCCCACAGAGAACTCTTTGGCTCTGCAGCACCAGAGTTTGGGCAGGGAGGATGATGCATGGGTAGCACTATTACATTTGGGCTGGAAATCCCCATCAGCAGTTACATTCTCAGTTGCAACATATGTGCGGACCCACAACTGTTTCCCCTCAAAGCACTGCTTTGAAAAGTCTCCACATTACCATTTTTCAGGATAAGATTAGCTCTTGTTTTTTCCCATCATAAAATATCTTATGCTCTGGCCAGAATCTCCATGACAGAAAAGAGTTAGAGAAAAGAAAATACAGAGAGAAAAATATCCCTTGTTAGTCCAATGTCTTTTCTACAAAGCAGAGGATGTAAGCCTAATATTGGTAGACCATCAACATAGAAGCTTCATCTTCAAAGCACATGTTCACCTATTAGATTTGAAATACATATTTAAAGATCGAGGAATTGAGGGTTTTTTATAACTACTTTATATACTCCATACTTACTCTATCCCCATAGATGATTTTTATCATTTGTAAGAATCAGTGTGTAGGAGTTATAAAATCCTTACTCAAGCACTGCATTTAGTCTTACACTTCCCCACCCTCCCAGCCTAGAACTCACTAGAAAGACACCTATAGCTCTTAATTCCTCTTATTTCACAGCCTTGTTTGCATCCTGCTGTTTCACTCCACTGTGACCACCCAAAAACTCAACTGGATGTGACCATGAAAGCTGAGATCTGTAAATCAACAGAAAGCACTTGTCACAATGCCTAATTTAAAAACTTCTCTGAACTCTATTGATAGCTAAAATAACAGTTGGATAGTTGCTATTTGGAATCTCAAATTTGAACTAAGATCATATTATTTACTGCAGCAAAATACACCCTTTAATAAGAAAACAATGAGGCAGAGACAAGTCACCTAATAAGATCTATTACTGGGTCCCATTACTCCTATTTCCTGCCAAGTAACAGAAGCATCATGAAAAACTTTGGCAGCTCTCTAAAAGGAAGAGAACCATGTAGAACATCCAAGAAATTGCACTCAGTGCCTGATGGTAACAGGTACACCTACATACTCATTGGTATTGAAAGCTCTGCAGACAGATGGCACAACCAAGATCTGAGCCTAGGTGGTTTGGCTCCTCTATCCAAATATGCCGGTTGGAATTCAGATGTTACCATGACACTGATCCTGCAGCTCTGGCTTAACCAGAGTTAGTTGGTGTTTGTTCTGAGAAGCATTATCCATTTTCCCCAGTGTCCTTCACGTTCTTTCCACATATGCCACAGTAAGCGATAATAATAACCATAATAAAGTTTGGAGGCTTCACTGTATGTTGGCCTTTCTCTGAAACAGTTGACAGATGGGAAAATTATGTTCATGGCATCAGACATGTCACTGATATGCAGCAAGATCATTCTTCTGCCATGGCCTCTCTGGTTATTTCCATACTGGTTCCAATGTTATTACTGCCTGAGATATAGGAAATACAGCATCTGCCTTCAGGACATGCTTCTCTGTGAAGATCCAGCCATTCCCATGAAGACAGTGTTTCAGGGAAGATGACTTGACATAGCCTCATGGGTGGGCTGAAAACTGGCCCATGTGCTATTTGGTTGAGATGCCCTAGGAAAAATTTTCCCTCTCTTAACACAGCCATAATTTCTCTCCTTCCTTAAACACTGTTGTGGCAAGAAATGAATGTGTAACTACTGTAACTACCTCTCTTCCAGGCTGAGGATGCAGAAAGAGGTGGTTCTTGATCTTTTATGCAAAAACTTGGCACAATCAAGTCAGTTCCTTTATTAACTAATTCAGCTTGTATCAAGATTTCTGAAAGGGTCCAAATAACTCAGATGCCAGATGTAGAGTGTTCCATTAGCCCACTTGCCTAACAGAACATGGATCTGATGGTAATAGTAAAAGCTAAGGTTGATTGAGTGCTTATGTACTAAGCACTATTCTGTTCATATCAACCATGTGAGGTAGGTACAGTACTATTCTTATCTCCAGATTACAGATGGGAGCATTGGGGCATGGGAAGGTTGAGTAACTTTTCCTAGGTCACACAGTGCTAAGTGAGAAGGAAGTTCTCTTAACTTAATCTTATTTTTAACTATTATGAAAGTAATAAGCACATGTAACAAATCAAAGTGTACAAAAATGACTTAAAAAGAAAAATAACAGTATTCTGTCAAACCCTTCTCTCCTAATCTTAATGTTTAAAGCAAACTATTTTAAACGTTTCCTATTGTGATTATTTTTTATTTTTTCTTCTGATTGTTACCTCCACAAATCTATCTATCTATCTATCTATCTATCTATCTATCTATCTATCATCTATATATAGATAATGTGTATAATATGCATATTCTTCCACTTCTTGATTGATAGCTTTAGATAATATTTATTGACTTCTCTACAGGACATAGAAATTTAGTTGAATTACTTCCACCTCCTCCTTCTCAATTTTGAAATGTATCTATTAGTTTTTGTACTGATTACCTATATTTAAATGTCTATTTACTTCATTGTCAGCTATTGGTCATATTTCTTTACCCTCCTCCAAAATTTTGGATGAGTATAAATGTGAACATTTCCGCTTTTTTCCCATGTATGCTGTGCCTGCAACACCTTTTCTTTTCCATGCATTTTGTACTGCAGTCTAGTCTTTACCGTTCTGTCCATGGTTTGGCTCAGAAGATTGGAAACTAATAAAGAATCAATATTATTATGATTGTATGAATACTGTTCACTGAGAAAACTGGTAGGCCAGAAATTCTTTCTTTTACTGAATCTAGTTTTAACATCTAGTCCACTCAAATTATGTGTTAACTGTTCTCAAGATCAAACAGATTCTCTCTTCTAAATTGATGTTATTTTCTTGAACATTTCACATTTAATCTGTTACATATATGAGCAATAACTTTCTCATACATGTTTTTTTAATCTAAAGCTCTAATTGCCTTCTTTTTCTTTGCATTGCCATTATTAAAACTGCATGTTTTTCTATCCTCAAATCATGCTTCCTTTTTATCAAGTTTCTGTCTTTCTTGGGGACTTCTGTTCTGAAGCTATCTTCCTCCTACTCTAGCCTTTCACGATGCTTTCTGAGCTTGCAACTCAGCCTCTTCCAGACACTCTGCACTCCTGGGACTGATCTACTATTTCCTAGACATCATGTCTTCCTTTTTTTTAACTTTATAATTTTTCTGACATTCTTTCTGGACTGAATTCCAAAGAGAGTGCATACGTCTGTTCTGTTCACACACTTGATGCCTACTGTAATGAAGAAAAAACAATTTAAACATCAATCTATGTATTTTCATCTCTCAGTAGTTCCATTTTACCCTGAAGTTTTGTTTTGTATTTATTTTTGTTTTTCATTAAAACTCAACATTGTGGCAAAGATTTATTGTCTCTGTGATGAACGGATATTGAGAAAAACCAGCCAAAAACTTTCTCTCTCACTGGCAATGACAATGATCTTGAAAGCCGTGTATTCTATGATGAGCACCAGGTAATGTCAATAAGTGCAGCAATCTCAATGTGTCAACCCTGTTTCTTTTGTCACCTGCTGGTTCTCACCCTCCCTGAACCTGCTCACTTGATGTGCCAGGTTTCCCTTGCCCCCTTAGATGATAATGTGAAACTGCTCTGCCTTCTCATTCCCACCCACTTTTTATCCTGGAAAATTTACTGTGGTCATTTGCTTATAGATGAGCTCATTTGCCCTGAGCCCCATGTCCTAACCTCCCCTGTAATTTTTTCTATTACAGCTTTATTCCCTTCTCCCCTTGCCTGATGTCAGTATGGTGGGGTTTCAGGAGAACTACAAGTAAAACCATGTGCCTAATCTGCCTTTTTAAACCATCTTCACTCACTTTTTTTGATTTCCGCTTTCATTTTGCAATTTCCATTATC
>VMDR010023292.1:0-15687 GCA_007922815.1 Macrotus californicus | reverse complement strand
AGTAGAATTATAGACCTTAGTGTCTTGGTATAATCTGCATTGAAATGCATTATGTGTGCTTTTAATTCTCTTTCAAAGAAAGTACTATTGATTTACATAGTTGTATAGAAGAGTTTTGTTATACACCATTGCTTGATTTCATGGTGGCTTTTTTTCTTTTCTGATATCATTTGAAATTTCTCAATGTATTTTATCTAATAGTTATTGGATAAAAATGAGAGAAAACATATGGGTTATAAATATTTTCTGAGTTCTAAGTCTTTTTTTTTAAGAGATTTTATTATTTATTTTTAGAGATAGAGGAAGCGAGGGAGAGAGAGATAGAGAAACATTGATATGTGAGAGAAACATAGGTCGGTTGCTTCTCGCATGCCCCCAGATGGGGACCTGGCCCACAATCCAGGTATGTACCCTGAGCAGGATCAAACCAGCAACCTTTTGGTTTGCAGTCTGGCGCTCAACCCACTGAGCCACACCAGCCAGGGCTCTAAGATTTATAAAGGCTTTGTGGTTCTTAAGCTGTAATTAATTGTAGCTTCCTCTTGCAACTTTCTTTTATTCTATAGTTTATTGTGATGCTCTTCAACAAAATTAAGTATTTTAGGCAGTGCTTAGGGCACCTTTCTCTTTTAAAGAGTAAGCTTATTATTATTTTTTTGTTGTCTGTTTCAAGCTCAGCTTGGTTAGAATAGGATCTTTCAGCTGGATTCATATTTCTCGGACCTGTTGTTGGACTCCTGTCTCAGAGATGTGGGAGAGGAAGAGGGACTGGGGTTAAAGGAGATGGCAAAGACAATGGACTTTGATTCTAAGAGGCCTGGTATTGGGATCTCCCTGTCTATCCTGAGAAGATCTCAACAGTAGGCATCTAGCTTCAGGGAATCCCTTTTTTGGCTCAGAGGGGCCCTTACAGCCCCAGACTCACAGGGGAAATTGCCCTAGAATAATCTCAAAGCTGTTAGTTCCAGAACCACTGTTTCCGTAAGGGTCTGAGAGTCAGGGCTGACCATTGTTTAGGCCACAACTACTCAGTCTACTTTGATGGAAGGAACATATTAAATTCTTCCAGGTGAAGATGTTATGTGCTTAAACCTCACGACTTTTTCTCCTCTTCTTTCTATTTTTTTGTTCTTTCCTCTGGTGGGGGGTGGGGGGATGGGGGGGCAGGGGAGGGTCACAGAAATGGTAACTACCTCAAAAGACAGCTTTATATTTCATCATTATACTACCCACAGTTTTAGTTCTTCCACTTGGTTAGGAAGCATCCTGTTTGTAACTTAGCATGATATTTTTGGAATAGAAATGGCCTTCACAACACTTTTAATAAGCATTTTTAATTCAACAATAAAGTAATTTGGAGCATCATTTTTATTTGTTTTTATATCTCAAGATAAGAGTATCTGGAGGCTAGAATTCCTGCTAAGTTTCTCAGCATTATTGCCGGGTTAGAAATGAGGCATATTAACGTGAAACACGTAAGTCAGCATCTGGAGGCCAGAATACAATGAGCATTGTTAATTTAGTTGAAGAAAATGACAGCTGTTTAAGATTAGCCTTCTTGTGTATGTGTGGGAGTTAACAGAATAATGTCTCTTTCCCAAGATGTGTATGTTTTTCTTTTGCTTATATGAAAATTTTAATTAATGAAGGAAGTCATGAGCTAAATGGAATCATAAAGTGTTTTATGGTTTAGTTGGAAATTGGTTGACAAGTTTACTTCTGAGTAATGATTTAAAGTTCTAGAAACCAGATAACTTCCAAAATCTTTCTGGACCAGCAATTTTCAACCAGTTTTCTGCAAGAATTTTTAAAACAAGCAATACCTGACTATTTAATCAGGGTTACAGACCTCATTTCCCTTAGACTGTCAAATAAAAAAGACAGCAGCCAACACAGTAGCTGTTCATTATGAATGAATCAAAAGCATACCTATTTTTTTTTCAGATTGGCAGAAAACACAATTTTTGGTGTGCCACAGAATTTTAGTAATTAGTTTATGTGTATCATGAGATGAAAAATATTGAAAATCACTGTTCTTTACTCCGCTTTATATTTTGGGTCATAGTTTCCTGTGGTATAACTCTACTTCCCTAATCAACCTTGATGGCGACCATGATTTAGAGCCCTGGCCTAACTGATGTCTTGCAGTTAAACCCCTCTTGTTCTGCCTTATGTTCATTTTGGTCATTGTCTAGGTTTCACACATTTATGTAGCTATGTGTAGTAAGTTTCCTTTGGAAAACATAGTTTGGATGTTGAGTTTAAACCTCTTATTTCCAGCTAGCTTTCATAAGCTTTAACTAATTTTCTGTTCTATCATAGAGGTGGCACCAATTATGTGCCAGACATTTTATTCACTTTGTTTAAGGTCTTCCTGAGATCCCTGAGAACTGGCATGCTTGTGGCTACCATTCTATAGCTGAGGGATCGGGGCTCCTCTGGACTATAAGCTATTCACTGTATGGGCTACAAGCTCAATCTCTTTTTTCAACTTTTTTTGAATGATAATTTACATGCAATGAAATTAACACGTAAGTACACATTTAGATTATGACATTGACAAATGTATGCACTCCTGTAACTACCTCCCCATGCTCTTCCGAAGAACAAGAAGGTTTTCACTTTCCTAGAAAGCCCCATCCCCTTGATCTTTGCGGTCTCCCTCCATACTCTACCTCTCATCTGATTAGCTTCATCTGTTCTGGAATTTCCTTAGCATGAATCACCAACTGTGTACTTTTCCTGAGTCTGCCTTCTTCCATTCAGCCTAAATATCTATAAAAACCATCCATATTTTTGTGCTTATCTATTTTTGCTCCTTTTGATTTATAAGTTTCCAATGTAGGAATTTTTTTAAATTTAACCTGTTGATGACATTCAGACAGTTTCCAGTTTTTAGCTATTATGAATAAGTCATGTACAAGTCTTTCTATGAACATGTTTGCATTTCTCATATTTATCTAGGAGCAGAATTCCTGGGTTGCATGAAAAATATGCATTTAATATTATAATAAATGGGAAAATTGTTTTCCAAAGTGGTTGTTTCATTTTACTTTTCCAAAACAAAGGCATGATCTTAACTAGTGATGTTTACTTACTGTAGCAACATAACTTTTTTGGTAGGCTAGCTTTCGGTACAAAGAATGTTGATATAATTGGTCATTTTTGTCTCTAATCCATCCTTTTCCTGAATTCCTCTTTAGGAGAAGTAAGAAAATAATGATAAAAAGCTTGATTTATATGGATGATTTTATTCTTTTTTTAATTCTTTTTTAATTTTTAAAAATATTTTATTTATTTACCTTTTAGAGAGAGAGGAAGGGAGAGAGAATGAGAGGGAGAGAAACATTGATGTGTAGTTGCCTCTTGCACACCCCCAACTAGAGACCTGGCCTGCAACCAGGCAGTATCCTGATTCGGAATTGAACTGGCCACCCGTTGGTTTGCAGGTCTCCCCTCAATCCACTGAGCCATGTGGATGATTTTAAAATCAGCTAGTGCGGATGATTTTATTCTTTAAAAGGCTTCCTGGCAAATTTTTCTATTAAAATTCTACATATGCATACAAGACAGAATAAAGAAACTTGGTTCAACTTTTAGAACAGGTTTTTTAGTAACTTGTTAGGTAATTGTTCTATAGGATCATCACCATGGGTAAAGCATTAATGATAATTATGGGAAAAGTCCCAATTTATTCATTAGACACAAATGTGTTGAACACGTACTGTGAGTAAAAAGTGTTTTCTATACTGTACATACAAAGATGAGCAAGACTTTTTCTTCTGCAAGAATTGTGTAAGAAAAGAATAAAGTAAGTGGATATACAGGGCCTGGTAGAAGTAAGGCCTGCTCAGTGAGGTTGGTAGGGTAATAATATGGGTATAATAATTTATAGCTTTAATTTGAGAATTTCTCCTAAAATGTCATATGGTGTGTTTGAGTGAGATGTTGTTAATGTTACAGAATTACATGCTTTAAAAGATTTTGTAATAAACAAGGGCTGGTATTTATGCTGGACCCTGTATACAATTAGATTAATACAGGCAGTATGTACGTGGAAAGAGAGTTTTTCTCCACTCAGGCCTCTTATTGTAATTTTTCATACTGGATGAGCATCCGCATGTACTTAAGCTATATCTTTACTTCAGTTGTTTGGTGACATTCATAATTTGGTTTTACTTATTATTATTAGCTAGACATATTTTAATGCAAAATTTATTTTAAATTTGTGTACTTGTGGATTGTTGCAACATAGCGACTGAAGCTTCTATACTTCTACCTCTGGAATCTGCTTTGTGGGCATTGTCTACAGGATATTTTATAACTGCAGTGATAAATCAATCAGAGCTAAGCTCTCAGAGCAGACTAGATGTGCTTATTAGCAATAAAATATGGTCAAAATATGCTAGGCATAAACATTTTTTGATGTAATGGAATTACTTCAGCACATAGCCAATCTAAATTAAATGAGTTTGTAATTGAGGTTTATGTGCAAGAAAAGAGAAAATTTATCTGTTATGTAGACTGTATATGTTTTTAATATCACAGCTGCCTTAGAGATCTTCCGATAGTGAGTGTGGGCTCCATTGAATGCAGCTCCCCTCTCCTGCCATGGGTATAAATAAATATATGGCCAAGTAGGACCAAAGTTAGAGAAATCAAAAGGCATTGCAGGGAAATGGGACAGACATTAAGAGAGAAGAGGAAAGCCGAGTCCCTCATTCTTTCTTTTCTCAAGGTTGTTAACCAGAGTAGTTTTCAACCTTAATAGTTACGGAAACATGGGAAGGGAATTTATATCTGTTTGTAAAATAGTTTGATGTGGCTCAAGGTTTTTTCCAGTTGTTTAACTGTCACAACTCCCAAAAGCCATATGTTTGGGGATGTTATGTTAATTTGATACTTCAAATAAATGGTTTATGCTCATTGGATTCCTTGTGTAAAAAGGAGATAAATGTTGCTTAAATAATATTTAGATGCATTTCATTTTGCACTTTAGGAAATATATGCATATTTATTATAAAAGTGAATGTTGAATTTAGTAACCAAAATGTGAAGTGAGCAACAAAGATAGTTTATAAAAGCTAACTTATATAATTTAACTGTGTAATCATCCATAATATATACGTAATAACTTGTTCCAATTTAGCATAGCCCCTGGGCTCTCTACATCCCAGTCCAATCTAATAATATCAAAATATAGGATCCGTCAGAAGTAACACCATTGAGTGTGGTTGGTAGGGTACAGGAATGTCTCACGTGAGAAGGACAGCAAGTTGAACATTTCACCTAAGATGTCATATTGTGTGCTTGAGTGTGATATTGTTATGTTATAGAATTACTTGCTTAAGGTTTTGTAATAACATATTTTTATGTAATGAAAAGGGGCATTACTTGTGCTGGACCCTGTAGCTATGTTCACCTCAAAATAAAAATTCTTTTTATTTTATTTCATTTGTTCTAATTTTAAAGATATACCCCAGGATACATAGATAACAAAGTCAGTTTTACTTGCGCCTTAAGGTAGAGATAACAAATTCTCTAAAACAGACTGATAATTGAACATGGGTTAATCATTCTTGAGTTTATTACTGTTGAACATAAATGTGTTTTAACTTATAACGTCTATAATGTGTTCTTAAAGTTGGTATGATATTCATATTGTATAGTGTTTTACAAATTGTAAATTCCAAAGCTAACTTCCTCATTCTTCTCTCAAGGTTGTTAACCTTGATAAAAAAAATGGAATAAAATGAAATTATTCAGTTTTTAAATTGTACTAAAAACAATAAAAACGCTTTCCCCCCAAATGCTCTATACCAAATGCACATTACTGATTTTGAGTAACAGAATACAAAACAATTAGCTATATGCATTCATGAATAGCTCTACTTGAGCAGTTTGTTGCTAGACCCTGTGAGGCAACAGAGATAAGGTCGAGAGAGGAGAATAGTTGGTCTAATCTGAAAACTTCGCTTCACATAGAACTTTGCCTGGGTGCCAGTGCTGTGTATTCAATATTTGTCCAGCTGCTGAAAACCAACCTACATTTACCTCCGTCAAAGTATTTTATAAACATTCTACTTAGACACTCACATGATCAAGACAGAAAAGATGATGGAAAAAAAACATATATCTTCTCTTAAAAAGTATGCCTTTATAAAAACACACATACCTACACACTCACGTATTTCCTCCCTTTTAATGAGTAATCTCTTTACTAAATTAGTTTGTGGTTGAGGTGTGGGAGTAAAGGGTGAGAGCTAAGGAAGGAATTCCATTCAGATCACTTCTGATTCTGTTTGTATTTTTGTGGAATAACATATGCAATCTCTTCCAATTGTTTGGGATAAGCACAGTCCACTGGACACTGCTTAAGAGCCATTTACCACAAGCCAGTTATAATGTCAAAAACATCGGAAACTTTTCTTTTCTTCTACATTTGAATAATGATAAATGCCTTCACACTCTGTGAGAGCTATTAAAGTGTGTTTCTCTGCAGGTAAACTCGGCGTGTCTTATATAACTCCACTCAATGGGAGCATTACTTAAACAGTGTGAAATACATTGTCTGACTAGAATTGTATCACAATTCAGAATGATGTTTATGCAAGTGGATAAGCCTGCCAATTATTTGTAGTTTAAAGAATGGACCTCTGAGGCCACAATAGAAAACCTTGGTCTTTATTTGGATATTTTCAGTGAAAACTATAATTGTTCCTTGTGGGAGAATAACATAAACTCAATCATTTGGCCATAGTCCATCAAGTATGCATGACGAGAGACAACTTGCTTGTTCTTTATTTCTAAAATAAGATGTATAATATAATAGTGTTTCACTATTATTAAATATAATTTTCATTGAAATTGAAACACTTAATTGCTTATGTACCTAATGCCTAATTATGTACTTTTTGGCTGTTGTTATTTATTACCTAGCTGCTCCGCCATTCGTCTTTGCTGTTAGTGTGTTACCACCCATCACCCTTGGTGATGATAGTTTATCTTGTCATGGAAAATTTCAGTAATGAATTCGTGGTCCCAGCTGGGCAGCATAATAACCAGGTAACCAAGGAGCCTATTTGGCTAAATGGAGATATGGAAATGAGGCCAAACATTTCAAAATCCTTGGCAAATTTTTGAAAGACTACAATTCTATTGATTCATGTTTCCATTCATTGAGTCTGTAGGCACTCTAGAAAAGTGTTATAATCAGAGGGAACACTAGGTGTAGATACTGATTTTAGCAATTGAACAGTTGGTATGTTAATCACTGAGCTTCTGCTGTGTGAATACCTCAGTAATTTTGTGACTATATTACTTTTGAAATGGAGTATGCAATGCTCTTATAATTGTGCATGACGATTGAATACTGTGATCTGAAAAATCACACCACTCTGCAAAATAACTAGCATTTTAAGACTTTCTTCCCTGTGACTTATTCGCCTTCATCCAATGATTGCTTTTAAAGCTAGAATCTGGTTGCATGCAACTCCAACATCCTTCAAGATCCTATTCTTATAGGGTGGGGCTTCTCAAATAGTGTGGACATTGAGAAGTCTGGGAAGCATAGCACCACTTTGAGAGGCTACTATGTTCTGTCAACAGTGGCTGTGAGGTCAGCCCATGACTTAGGGCTAGAGGTGATTCGTGTAGAGGTGACTCTTAGCCTTTCCTCCCAACTTCTTTTTCATCTGAACAGTTAACTAAAATTAGATACCCATCGAGCTTCAAGCTAGATCTTTTCTCTGTTTTTGTAGGTATGATATGAATAAGTTACGGTGCAGAAGGTAAGGTAGGATCTGAAGGGATAGAGTTTGGGGAAGTGGAACCTCTTAAGCATTAGTTTTAAGACAGGTGAGAAGTTTTGACTGTTTCTCCCTCCCCCAATTATCTTTACATTTGTGTTTACTATCCCCCCTTCTTCATCTCAGCCCACCTAATTCTTGTTCTTTCTCTCATTCTGTTTGTGTTTGATTTCTCTTCATTTACTCCATCTCATGCTATGTCACTCTCCTTGTTCCTCCCTTCCACAAGTAGAATATAAAATTGAAGCCCCCTTTTAAAAATATCTGACAATAGAAGCAACGTATGTTTGTTACTTATTCATTACAATTGAAAACTACATATAACCAAAAGCAAAGAGAAACATTTTGTTATTTCATACCAGAAATTGATTGAGCATCTTGGAGAATTACAACTATCCACAGAGAAATTTATTTTACCTTATTTTTCTTAGCAGTTTAAGAGTTTGGTCTACATTTTGAATTTCTAAAAAGTCACTTTTTCTTTTATTTTGCTTTCTACTTTATTCCTTTTTTCCATGCCACAGAAGAGAAATTTTATTTGCTTTATAAATGGCCTCTTAACCTCAGTGGAGAAAGAGGTTTCCCTGACTTGCTTTAGTATTTATGTATTAAAATATTTAGTTATAGAGATACGAACTCTGGACTACTCGTTCTAAAGGAAATTTTAGATCCACCATAAACCCTTTACTGACAGTGTATAATGCTGAGTGGTATTTCATTTTCTAAAAGCTATTATTTTTTATTTTACCTTACCTCCCTATATCTGTCTTTCTTTGATTTTATCTTGATATACTTCATTTGTCCTCTTTATTCTCTTTCCTTTAACCTCATTTTTATAGAGTGGAATGAGTCAACTTGGTGTGAGAGAAAGTTTAGTTTTGTTATTTTTTGTTGAGTGAAAGGTTTACAAGTAAACAAAAGTAATTATCTCCCCCAACTTCATGATGTTTACCAAAAACTTGTATTATTACTATAAATTTTCTAAACTTACAACTCAATTTAGTACTATAAAAATCCTACACTTGATTTTAGAAATATTGGAAACATATACTCAGGAGGTAAGTAAACTTGAATGAAGGTACATATATTTGCATTACAGTAATAGTTATATTTCTCTGAAAACTTAATAAATTAAAAAAGTTAATCATAGAGACCTACATAATGCTGAATTATTTAGAGAGAAGTTGAAGTCAATAAAAAGAAATAAAAGAATGTTGGAAGTTACCATTTGCACATTTATTGCCTCCTACTTTCTGTCCAGCTCTTCTCCAACAAATATCTGGAAAAGCACTGTCACCCCCAGTGGTCGGTTAGAAACCTAGTGGTCACCCTAGTCTTTATTTTCTTCATTCTCTCCACTACACCCAACACTGCCTTGTGATAGGTATAATACTGACAGTATTGTGCAAAAAGAAAAGTGAATCTTGTATTTCTAGTATAAAACATGATTTGTGACTCAGAGCTTGGTTTGCTTAGGAGTATGCAACCTAATTTAGGTGTTTTCAGGTCATTTCAGTTTTATCTACTAATTTTTGGCCAGGGGACATAGGTAAGATCATGGCATCAGGACAGGGAGGTGTATATTTTGGATAGTATATTGTGATTGCTTCAACTTGTGAAGGTCAGAAACCCTTCCTAGTACAGATTCAGTTCTCTCACAGTAGCTTCAGTGTGAGCTTCTAGCATGCGTGCCATCTGGTCCACAGTTTTTTCCTTTGCTGGTCACTTGGATGGTCACTTTGCACTGCTCTCTGGTGGTCTCTAGCAAATAAGCTGACTCCCACTCTGTTTCCTCAATGATGGGTACACAGAGTATTGGGAGTTATCTTTTGCTTCCCCCATTGAGAACCAAGAACACCTGCGGAGATTGTTGTTTAGGTTCGTTCCTTGCTTGTTCCTATTTATGCATGAGACATAAGTAATCAATTGTTTTCCCAATATCTAGAGGTAGTAATATTGGCTGTCTTGTGTTTTACAGTTTGATGTATGTAAATTTTAATTGATGTCAATCAATTATGATAATAATAATACTCATACTACTACTAAAACTTATATAGTGGTTAATTTTTTCCATGTAGTGTTATAAGTGCTAGAAATATATTAACTTGACAATACAATGATGTATATAGTATTGTTCTCATTTAGTAGATAAGGAACTTGGGGTATAAGGTTAAATGACTTACCTAATGCTATACTTATTAGGTGACAGACCCAGGTAATCTTACATTAGAGTCTGTACTCCTGATCCCTAAATCCTGCAGGTGTCCGCACATGTTTGACTTTCCTCTTGTCACTTCTGCCAATTCTTTTGTCATCAGTGGTCAAGGGGCTGGTCTAGTCTAGGAGCTTGTGATGATAGATTGTGGAGGAACTTCCTCAGCATAGAGCAAATTCCATTTACTTTAAAATAACCCAACTAACTCTTACCTGAATTATAACCTTTTAGATTCAGAAACTACAGATTTGGGATCTTTTTGTTGGTGTTCCCTTCCTCCCCCTGCCCCCAATCTCTGATTCTGCACAGTAAAAAAGGATGCCCTCATAAGTCTAAAATTCAGCCAGTATTGGTCACATGGAACAAAAACATGAGACACATTAATGTTTCAAATTGTAAATTTGTCTAGCACACACTTACCAAAGAAGTCTAATCAATCCTATTTCCTGTAAAACTATTAGCTGAACCTTTTGAAACCGCCACTTTCGCAGGTTAAAAGTGGTGAGTAGCAGTAATTTCAACCTAATGTTACCACACCAATTTTCTTACAGGCTCACTGTCATTGCAATGATTCAGGCCACCATCATTTCACAACTAGAAGTCATCACAGTGGTCTTTTAGCATGGATCATCCTGCTTTCTGTTTCATCCTCTTCTACTTGTTTATTATATTTCAGCTAGAGTAAGCTGGGTAAAATGCAATAGTATTGAGCCATTCCTCTACATAAAATGCTCTAATGGCATCTGATTGGCCTTAGTATTGGTGGTTTAAAAGTCATGTGGCCATACGTTCCAGTTACCCTCTGACAGCCCTGGTTTACATCTGCTGCCCCAGGTTAATTATTAAAGGTACCTCTTTTTATTCTCAGATGGGGACTGGCTGGAAGATGAATTTCATTTATTTATTTTAATAACTTGTATTTTTAAAAACATTTTATTTACTTATTTTTAGGGAGAGGAGAAGGAAAGGAGAAAGAGAAAGAGAAAAGCATCAATGTGCAGTTGCCTCTCATCACCTGGGGGCCTACAACTCAGGCATGTGTCCTGACTGGGAATTGACTAGGAATTGAAGGGTAGTCCCGTACTCAATCCACTGAGCAACCCAGCCAGGGATGGAACACGAATTTTATGATCACTTTATTTATAAGGCACTTCCTGATTTGTCTACTGTATTTCCCTCCAGCCTCATTTCTCACCGCTTCATCTCCCACATTTTAAGGTGCAGTCTGAGCTGTAGCCATTGTGAACTCCCTTGGATGTATGGAACATGTCACTCTCTCTCTCGGTTCTGAGCCTGGACTCATGATGGTGTTGCTGCCCCAACACCCTCCTTTAACCTGACCAATTCCTTGCCAGTTGTCACAGTTGCACTCATATACTTCCCGTAAGAAACACTTCCTGATCTCTAGACCAGTTTTCTCACGTTTGCTCTGTACATCCCCAATCAAATCCTCTTCCCACTGGAGCATGTTGGTATAGAATTTCTGTGCTGCTTTCCTTTCATAGCATTAGTTCTGGCAAGACAGGACTCGATTTATTCACCGCCATAATCCCCAAGGCTTAAGAAGTGTTGATTGCTACATTGGTGCTACTAAAAATATACATATGTGTTGAATGAATTTATGAGACAAAAGTCATCATAGGGTGACTTGGCACTTTGACAATTGCTCTTGATTTTTTATATCAAGAGAGAGATATTAAGAGAATATGAAGCACTATGACAAGGTAGAAGAAGTGAATAGAGACCAGAAAAGAACCAAATCTTGAGTATCAAGGAAAGGACAAATGGAAAAAAAAACAGAAGGGCTTTGAACTGACGTTTTGGATGGACACCTTCGTTCCATTTCTGCTCATCTGATTCAGTCTGTGCTGCTGCTCCCACTTATCTTAGCAGGGGCACTTAAAAAGCCTGAAGCCATTATATTTTGCCTGCAGTGTGCAAACTTATTAGAATTTCTTATATAGTAACATAATTTTCAGCAAGTGCAGAAAGTAATTATGTTTGAATTTGAGAAAGTATTGGACTAAAATAATCTTTCCTTTTTAAAGTTGGCAAGAGTTATGTTAAATAAAAACAAAACAATTTCTGAAATGGTAACTCAAAGTAAGGGCTGTTTAAATCCAATTTACAGCATTCACCTCCAAAAAAATGAAAAATGGGAAGCTGCTTGCAAGATATTGCTGTGGGTTGAATTGTGTCCTCCAGAAAGATTTGTTGAAACCCTAACTCCCAGTGCCTATGAATGTGACTTTATTTGGAAATTGGGTCTTTGCAGGTATAATCAAGTTAAAAAAACATCATACTGGGTTAGTGTGGGTTCTGATAAAAAATGACTGGTGTATTTTTAAGAAGAGGAACAAAGACACAGAGATACAGGGAGAGGGCCATGAGAAGATTCAGGTAGAGACTGGAGTGATGTGGCCACAAGCCAGAAAATGTCAAGGACTGCTGGCCACCACCAGTAGCTAGGAAAGAGGCATGGGATAGATCCTTCCTCACAGTATCTAGAAGAAACCAACTCTTCTGAGACCTTGATTGCAGACTTCTAGCCTCCAGAACCAAGAGAGAATAAAATTACTGTTGTTTAATCCACACAGCTTGTAGTAGTTTCTTAGGAGAGCACTAGAAACTAATATAGCTTATTTTGAAAGAGGGGAAAATAAGTATATCCATTGAATTTACTTTGGAAAGGATGGAGATGGAAATGGTAGCATGATCAGAGGAATAGTTATTTAGGATTTAAATTATGTCTGTGTGTTCTCACTGCTATCAGTCCCACTGCTGATATCTTTAATAACACAATTACTCATTTGCTGTAGTAGTCTGATCAATGCTAGGCCATGCCATAGGAAGAAATAAACCCCCAAATCCCCAAAGCTTAACATTCCAGAGGTTTAGCTCTTAATCGTGCAACATCCAATACAGGTCCAATACAGGGACTCAGGGTCCCCATTCTTCTTCCCTTGTGATGTCTCCAGCCCAGCAAATGGCTTCTGGGGTTGCAATGGCACAGAATGAGACAAGGAGAATCTGGCACTCCAGTTCCTCAGTACTTCAGCTAGGAAGTCATACGCATCCCTCTGATCTACTTTTTATTATCAAGAAATAGTCATTTGCCCCTCCTAACTACAAGGGGACTGAGAAGTATAGGGGACATAAAAAATCTTTAGAGAGAACTACTATCTCTGTTTAATTATAAATGAAAAGAAACATTCTTTAAAATCAATGTAATGGCACTGTCTTTTCAGAGCTTCTAGCTGCTCCCTTATTGGTTTTCATTTTATTCAAATAATATTTTTTTCCTTAAAATTTTTTTAAAATCCTCACCCAAGTACATACTTTAGTTGATTTTTAGAGAAAGTGGGGAAGAAAGGGGGAGGAGAGGACATCAATGTGAGAGAGAAACATCAGTTGCTTGGCTCCATATGTGCCCTGACCAGGGATCGAATCCACAACCTAGGGATGTGCCCTGACCAGGGATCGAACCCACAACCTAGGGATGTGCCCTGACTAGGGATCGAACCCACAACCTTTTGCTGTACAGGACGATGATGCCCCAGCCAACTGAGCCACCTGTCCAGGGCTTTGTAATAGTCTTTTAAAAACTTCTTTTCATATGTATACTTCTGTTAACACAAGTGGATCCACTTCCATAATGCTGTAATTGCCCATGCCAGAACTGTTGAAAACATTAATGAAATTTTTCTCCATCCCAAATTACTCCCTATTTAAACATTCATCAATGTTCAGTTTTAACATATTTGAACTGCTTATGATAAGGAAAAAGGAGGAGGTGAGAAGAAAAATAGAGAAAATAAAAAGAGGCAAATTAAGAGGGGAAGGTGTGTGGAGGTAGAAGCATACACTGAAGATTTTAAAGAAATGTCCCCCCCTCCAAATTTTTAGTTGTGTTACTTTGTCTACGAATTGAATTATCAGTTCTCAGAATTCAGAAAAATATACGCCAGGAAAGAATTTTCCTTATGTAACAAACTAAAGCTTTAACAAAGTCTTCTTTGTTTCATATGAATAGTTTATACGCCTCTATTAAATATTTGTAAGATCTCAACGCACAGGTCTTAGGGAGCCCCCTAACTTCTCCTTAGACTTGTAGCTACAACGTGTACAAATGGGTCATTTTCCAGCATGTGAATGATCCATCTGACTTAGCAACTGGTCAACTCTTCCTTTACGTCAACCCAGTTGCAATTGCACTTTGCGTGATTACATCTTTTTTAGGGAAGAAAATCATTCAATTAGAGACAACATCAGAAAGCCTTTTACAGAATATACATACTTAAGTCTCACAACATATTCTTAAGACATTTATGTGTTGACAAAAATAAAATATAAATGTATTTTGGTTGTAGAAAGTTCAAATGTAACTTCACATGCGTTAGGATGGTTATCTTGAAAAAAAAACAGACTTTTAAGTATTGATGAGGATGTAGAAAACCTGGAACTCTCATAGACTGTTGATGGGAGTATAAAATGGTGCAACAGCTATGGAAAACAGCATGGCAGTTTTTCAAAAAAATAAAAATAAAATTACCATATTATCCTCCAATTTCTCTTCTAGGTATATACCCTGAAGAATTAAAAGCAGGGTCTATGTGTACACTCATGTCTGAAGTAGCATTATTCATAATAGATAAAAGTGGAAGCAAGCCAGATGTCCAGAGATGGATGAATGGAATAACAAAACATGGTACATACAGACAATGGAATTTTATTCGGCCTCAAAAAGGGACAATCTGACATATGCCACAACCTGTATGGACCTTGAGGACATTATGTTAAATGAAATAAACCAGTCAGAAAAGACAAATATTGTATATGATTCTACTTATGGGAGGCACTTGAGGTAGTCAAATGTATAGCTCTGGAAAGCAGGATGGTAGTTGCCGGGGGTAGGGGAGGTTATTGTTTACTGAGTACAGTTTCGGTTTTTCGAGGTGAAAGTGTTCTGGAGCTGGACGGTGCTGAGGGTACAACGGCAACATAACCATGTTCATTACTGCTCATCTGTGCGCTTCTCACTGGCTGAGGCGGTGAAATTTAAACATAACACCCTCACTCCTAGTGCTCTGCCCAGAGAAAAATCAGTCTTTATTCTTGTTACGAGGTCTTTTCTTACATTCACGTAAGTGCACATTCTCGTATGGCAACACAGCACTGTGTATGGTTTACTCCTTGATTAGTTTTGGTTTTCACAGAAATCCTATCTTCCTGCGCTTCCGGTTCTGCATGTCCAACAATGTCAATTGACAGCTGGAGGAGGGAAACACCCTGGGCCAGCATGGAAGAGGCCTCTCATCCCCTTCCCTGCCACATTCTTTATGTTCTTGAATTCTTTGCCCTGAGGCTTTCTCCTTCAGTCCTTCCCTAATGAGCCATTCTTGTGGACTTTTTAATTGTCCCTCAGCTCTAGGATTTCTACCTACCTCTTCTTCCGTTTCTGTATTGTTTCTCCTAAAATTCTTTATTCTACCAAAGATTGTGTCTCTATCTGGGTGTAAGTGCAGTGTTGGGCGTCCAAGGCAAAGCCACATGGTTTCACAACTTTTCAAAGTGCCTTAGCTTTGAATCTGGAATTTCTGTAAAAATCCATTTTGGTGGTGGTGGGAATAGGACTTGGAGTACAAATATTAGCTCTCCTTTAGG
>VMDR010023291.1:0-15697 GCA_007922815.1 Macrotus californicus | reverse complement strand
GATACAGAAACGACCTAAGTATCCATCAGTGGATGAATGGGCAAAAAAGATATCATCTTTATATGTAATGGAATATTATTCAGCCATGAGAAAGAAGGAAATCTTGCCATTTGTGACAAGATAGATGAAACTTCATGAAATTATGCTAAGTGAAATAAGCCAGACAGAAAAAGACAAATACTGTGTGACATCACATATATGTAGAATCTAAAAGAGCTGAACTTATAAAAACAGAGAGTAGAATGGTGGTTTTCAGGGGCTGGGCATGGGGAGTAAAAGAGATGTCATTTAAGGGTACAAACTTACCAGTAGTGAGAAAGTAAGTACCAGAGATCTAATGCACAGTATAGCGGTTATAGACAATGGTATTTTATTATAAATATCAAACTTACTAAGAAACTAGATCTTAATTATTCCCACAGTGGTCATTGGTGTTTAGCTAGGTATCAGTAGGGAAGAAAGCAAGGGAAACTAGGCATTGAGTTGAATAAACTGGGAACACATAAGCATGTGTGCTTGCTCAGCCATGAAACTACAGCTTCACACCCCAGGGGAAAACAGCAGTGAGCTCTGCCAGGAGGAATTAACACTCCCCCTTCCCCCTCTGCTACCAGATTGCCAGGCAGGAGCAGGGGCAGGCAGGCACATGCACAATAGAAATCAAAATGGCACAGGGGGAGGTGCTGGACCATCAGGGCCTGTCAGTCTAATCTAGAATGGGGAAAGAAGGGATTGGCTGGGAGGTGGGCCCATCCAAGCCATGCAGAAGTTTGGCAGTTGATTAGTTTCTTTGCAAAGACTCCCGGTCCATTCCAAATTCAAGCTAATATAACCCCAGGGGAACAAAGAATTTCATTCTCTTGCCTCAATAGTTGATGCACTCCCCAGTCTGGTCCTGTATTCTCTTGTCTGGGATCACATGACCATGTGAGTCTAGCTGCTGCTGGAGCTGCAGCAGATGGAGTGAGCTCCAAAAGGACTAAACTCTCTGGCAGCCACGCAGACTCCACCACTGGAGGAGTGGGGAACAAGCTGAGCTCCCTGGCTGGGGATTGAGATTGCTTAGCAGCCGCCTGCGAGCTCCAGGGGAGTGCCCTTTAATATAAAGCAGAAAATCTGGACACTGGCTTTTGTCTTGGCCTTGCTGAGGACACTGTTGGACTTTTTCCATAACAGGACAGAGGGAGAAGGGACACTGGAAACCCAGAGGGCAGCTTCCATCTCCACACAAATAAATTGGGACACCACAATCTCCTGAGTGTGAGTCCTTGGAATGCTTTTGTTGCGATCCCATGGAAGGACCTAACTCCCACCCACAACACCTGTACACAAAAGAAATTATAATCATGCAGTGTGATAAGATAAAGCTAATGCTATAATGCTAATCAGAGTGCAATATTGAAACATATCAAATCAACATGTCATACACATTAAACTTACACAGTTATAGGCCCGTTATACCTCAATAAAAGAGTAAAATAAAAATAAAATGGGAAGTGCAGCCCATGCAGACAACAAACTTGACCCCACACACCGGGGTACCCGGGTCACCCCACCTCCCCCATGGCAGCTCACCTCTGGTCACAACTTTCTAGAGCAACTTAGTTTATCCTTCCCTTTGTTCAGAATTTCAGTGTGGCCTTCTCCCAGATGTTAACTGCAACCCCCAGAGCTGAGAATGTTCAATTAAGCTCTGGCAAATTCCAGGCTCAGCCTGGGGAGGCTCTGCCCAGCATCTGAGACCAGCTTGGCCCAAAAATTCCATGGCCAGGTTCTCACTTTTGACCACAATGAACTGGCAGTGAAGAAATTAAACCCATTCAGAGTAACACAATGTCTCCAACGATTAATTCTGGTCCAAGCAGACTTGAGCAGATGCTAACGTTTTCCTTGTGGGGCTAGAAGCAGAGGTGTCAGGAGAAGGGCACACCTGGGAGTGAGGAAAACATGAGGAAAGATTGCTTCATTTGGAAACATTTTTATTATTCATAAAGATGGAAATTGTATATCTAATTAAATATGGAATACTCTATGTTGCCCATGTATTTAATATTGGTCAGAAATAAATATATCAAACCCATCCTTTGCTGCATAATTTTATAATTTATTCAATTAAATGGCTTTTTGTCTGCATTGCATTCATTTTATAGCGAATGAAATAAGATTAGCATAAATGCAATCTTGTAACCCAGAAAGCCTTTTATTATAGAATTCTGATGATGTCATTTCAGGAGAAAGAACAGAGAAGGGCAAAAAAGAGAAGGTCAACAGAAAGATAAATAAGGGAATAAAAGGAAGAAAGAGGGAGAGAGAGAAAAAGGAGATGAAAATGGAGGGAGGAGAGAAGAGAGACGAGAGGTCATAGGAGGACACGGAGGGGCAGGGAGAGGGGGGCAAGGAAGGGGAGAGAGAGAGAAAGAATCGTCAGTATTTCAAGGCCTGAAGTCATATCTTACATATTGTTCTTTTCTCCATGGCCCTTACACAGAGTTTGGCACACAGTATGTGCTGTCTGAATACTTGCTGCATTGAACTGAATCTCTCCCCAGGGGACAGAATGGAGAAGAGGAATAGAGATAAAACGAAAGATAAATGCGGGGATACGGATAGATAGAAGGGAAATGGGAGACACCAATAACACATAAATGGAGTGAATAACTAAGGAAGGGTAGATAAAGAAAAAGGGGAGAAACAACACAAGACAGAAGATGGGAAAGAGGGAAAAGAAAAAAGGAGACTAAAAGGAAATGCCAGAGAAAGAGGAAGTTTGGTAAAGTGCTCTATTCAGGGACTGTGGGTCTGGTGATTTCAATGAACAGAACTGATTAGCTTCACAACTTTGGAGCTACCATCACGCCCAGTAAAGTCCACAGACAACCTTATGGGAATACGTCTGACATGGTGCCCACCCCAGAAGCCTCGGGCTGCATCCAGTACCTTTCAATTTCCCCGTAGCATAGGCTGAGCGGAAGACTCCCAACTCAGATGAACTGCACTCAAATACACTTCAGAGAGAGGGACCCAGAGAAAGGTCTTTGCTATTCTGTGGCCACTTCAATAATGACCTATAGAAATATCTCCAACACAGACCAGACCAAATGAACGGAGGAGGCTGGAAAATGTCGGGCCATAATGTCCTGGAGTCTGGTGGCTAGGCATGATTCTCCTGCTGTGGACAGGTGGGGCAGCCACAGCTGGCATCAACTCAACTTGACACAGTAAGTGTGTGCTAATCGCTTATGTATCAGGGACAGGGTGAAATACAAGGGTGGGGCTGACCCCTCTCTCAGTCTGGGGTGAGGGAAGGAAAGCTCCTACACATTAGGGTTCTGCCGTGTGCCAAGCTGTGAGCCAAGTCCTGAACAGATATAATTTCATTCAACCTGTATAAAAACTCTGAAATAAATATTAGTATCTCCATTTTTATAGATGGGGGGAATCCAAGGCTCAGAGACACTATATAGCTTGCCCATGACAGTACAGAATAAAACAAATGGTTACATTAATGTAAAACAAGATAAATCTCTACTGGTTCACCAATGTCCTGAAAAATGTCTGCAGTATGGGAAGAGGTTCAGTAAATAATGCCGAACAAACGAGGAAAGCAAGGTTGTGGCCATAAAACAAGTGGCTTCAGGGCTTCTAGGGAGAAGGGGGATCACACGAGAAGGGCTATAGGGCTGCCCCTGGAAGGATAGTGACAGGATGGGAAGTGGGGCAGGAGGACGAAGGAAAGACCCAGTGGTATCTCTGAAAGCCTGTGTCCAGGAGCCAATACCAAGCCCTCTGGCAGGCCAGGCCAGGTCAGTGAAATCACTGCCCACCTCTCAAGCTCTCGCTTTGTTCATCTCTTCACCAGATGTGGCCTGGCTGCTCCACTCCATCTGTGAAAACCCAAATAGCCCCACATAACTCCCCAAGCCTTTTCATCTGAGACCACCCCCTACGTCCCCCTGCTCGAACTCCTGCTGTGTGCATGGCCAGACTGGACGTGCACATCTCTGCTCCATGCAGCATTTGTTGCCAATGACTTGAAGGGACACAGAAAACATACACCTATTTAGTATGTGAATGACCTAAAACTCATAGATAGGCTGAGAAAATTAGAAGTCAGAAGTAACTTAGAAATGATGATCTGAAGCAAACAACATTGGAAATCTTATTAAACAAATGTTAAGTCATCTATTCGTTTACTCAACAAGAGCTCGGAGAGAACACCCTAGCCTAGATTTGAGCTAGTTCTTAGGGGTACAAAGGTGAATGAGACATATCTTTCCTGTTCAACCCAAAACTCACATGCTATTGGAGGAGACAGATGCATAAAGAGAATGCTGCCACAGTGAATGGTGCGTGCTGTCATGCGGGCATAAAAGGCTGTGAGTGCTTGCAGTTTCTGGTCCAGCACAAATGTCTTACCAACAAGATGAACGCTGAGCCAACCAAAAAATGAACAGCTTTCCTAGATAAGAAAATTGAGGTTGTAGCACAAACTGCTCTCCCAAAACTGGAGATGCAAACAAGCAGAGGCAGAGAGCCGCAGCTCACCAGAGCAGAACTTCTCAGGAACCAGCACCTGGGGAGGAAAGTCTGACCTGCAGTTGCCAAATTGCTGGAAGCTTTCTACCTGAGAGTTGAAAACTGCAGGTGCACCCCTGCTTTCCTGAATTTTTCCTCTGGGAGCCCCACCAGATTCTCACACTGAAGACTCAAGAAAAACCCCCTTGTGTCTCAGCAGAGGGAGAAAAGAAGTAACCAGTTAAAATATACCAGGGGTTCTGTTCTCCTCAACAAGGCCTGGCTTCAAGAGAAGCTATTTTACTAGAGACTAACCTATTGAGACCTGATTAGAGCTGAACTCACTTGTGGAAGGGAAATATGCAACTCCAGGCCTCTATTGCCTTCCTGCATCATGTAAAGGATAAAAAACAAACAAAATAAACAAGACAGGAATAAACTCACTCAGACTGTTTCCCCATTCTGCATATATCTATCCTAGAATGCTGAACACTCTCTCCCCGCCATGTTGACGGCAGATGGCCTGGGCTACTCTAGAGACATTGTTATGAGTGTTAAACGAGCCAATGTGCATAAAGGTGTGAAGAGCTGCATCCCAAACATCCCTATCTGATGTTCTTCAGACTCAACATAATGCACCATGACCAGATCTTCCCTATAGTCCCGCTCAGTGGTCCACACCACTGTCTCCCCTGTGGATCCAACCAGAAATCCACAATTTGTCCTGCATGTCCCCTGTCTTTCTCCTACAGCCAATCACGGCACAGTTCTGTGGACTCTAATGTTGCATCAGCTTACAAGCTAGTTCTCGCTCCTAACACACTATAATTTGGACTTCTCTCTCTCTCTCTCTTCCCACCCCCCTCTCTCTCTCTCTTTCTCTCCAGATCATCCCTCTACTACCTCCTCATCTGAGACCCAGAAATCCAGACGAGTTTAGCAATAAGTCTGTCTGATGTTGAGTAAAGCTCAATAGCTGTTACTATTGTTATTACTAAAAGTGGAAATACAGATGTGACAACTTTAGTTTAAACTCCTTGAATACCTTTCTACTGCCTTCAGGTAAAATCCTTATTTCTCAACCATGCCCATTTTTCCAGCCTCTTCCAGCCTGTCTCACACCCTCTCTGTTGCCACACTGAGGACTCTGCCTCCAATAGCTTCATTCTTATACAAAGAATTTCTTTTTTTGCTTCCTTCTCCTCTAACAAGACTCTACTTAGATGTCACCTCCCCAGAGAAGACTTATCTGACCCTCCCAGTCTGGGTTGCTCACTATGTCTAAACTCTGGCAGCTAATGGTTTCGCCCTAATGACACCTCCCAAAGTTATTACGAACATTCATAAATCTATTGATCTGTGCAAAAGATGATGATCTCCCTTCGAACAGAGATGGTGCCTTATTAAAATTTGCATCCCTTGTACCAAATAACAGTCAAGGTGCATAGGAGATGCCCAAGAAGTGTTTACTGAGTGAACAAACTCACTCCTCCATTCTCACTCTTGACCCCGCACCTGGATGAAGGCGTGTTACTCTCTCACCTTCTTTTCAGCAAACTCCTGGCCCACCCATCTCTCTTTACAGCCTGGCTTAATTTTCACCTCTTTCATGAAACCTGTCTTCCCTTCCGGGGAAGCAATGATGGCTTTCCCCTAGCTCACGTGCTCCTGGTTCCCGCTAGCACTGCAGCACTTACCTCTGAGTATCACTGCCAGTCACTGACCATGTGTCCATGCTCTCCACACTCCTGAAGGCTGGGGATTGTCTCACTCAACTCTGGCAAAGAAAACACATTCAGTGAATATTTGTGAGGGCATGACTGAGTGATTGGATAAATAAAAAGAATTATATCCATGCTAGTGGTCATCATGGCATGCCCTGTAAGTGTAAGGAGGAAGAATATTCCTTTATTATATTTAAAAAAGGTGGCCAACACACTTGTGTGCCTGGATTTCCTCAGCTCTCACTTCTGCCTATTAAGTCGACAGATTTTAGAAAGAGTTGTGGACACAGTGGTACCTTGGTGTGTGCCGTTAATGTGTTCCAGAACTTGCAGGGAGAGCTGAAACCACCGAGTACCAAAAAATGAAGCATCTTCTCTTGCAGGCGGCGTTGTGACTCACACAAGTTCTAGCAAGTCAGATGAGTCCCGAGCAACCAACAAGTGCTGAAACATTTTTTTCTCATCAAAATGTGCTGAGTACAGGGTTTGATGAGTTCTGAAGCCCACAAATACCGAGGTGTGTGAATGTATTTGCAAGTGTGGCAATTATCCCACCTCTTAGATATTCTTTCACTACAGAAACTTCATTAACGTAGAATAAACCAAAGAACGGGAATGCATGAGTAATTCAACATTATATCAGGCTGCTATAGCAGGAAAACAAATTCAGCATAGCTTCCTGAATAAAGATGGAATGTGGGGGAAAGCAGAGCGCATTTACATGTTGAGAAGTGGTCTCAAAGAAAGGAGAGCTTTCTCTGAAAAGTAATGGACACAGAAGAAGTGGTGCCTATGTATTTAACTACACAAGTTTGCGTAGGAGGCATGGGGATAAGCTTCAGTCCTTCAAACAGGCAGACCACCCCCTTGGAATTCCCATTGATTAATGTGGCTGAGCCAAGGGACGCCTCACCGAGGTGTGAGCAGGAAAGCCTCCCCTGGTGTGAACACCACCCTGGAGTCGCAGTAAACCAGAGCATGACTAAGTCCTTATTCAGGGGTAAGGCGTGATTCTAAAACCCAACTTCCATCAACAGCGATCACCTTGGGACTTAGCTACAAGTTGCATTGGCTGTTACATAACCCGAGTGACATTGAGCGTGCTGCTCTAATTATAACAAACTCTTCTGCAGGCACATCTTACATTTGGCCTCACGCTCTTCAGTGTCTAACACCCAGTCTTACAATTTGTTATTGTGAGAATCTGTGCTTTGTGTTTATTTTTATTATGTTTGGAGGTATTCCCTGGTGGTGAAGCCATTTAGGCATGGGATTTTCTATGTGAGAAGGTGTTAAATTACCAGTTCAAAAGTTATTTGATACCTGTTAGGACTATTCATGTCATATTTATTCTTATGTCTCTTTGGATTAATTGTGTTTTCTATTAATTTATCCAACTAATATTTTTCAAGGTTTTATTTATTTTTTAGAGAGAGGGAAATTAAGGGAGAAAGAAAGTGAGAAAAACATCAATATGTGTGTGAGATCAATTGATCATTGATCAATTGCCTCTCACATGCCCACATCTGGGGACCTGGCCCGCAACCCAGGCATGTGCACCAACTGGGAATCAAACCTGTGACCTTTTCATCCACAGGTCAGGTGTCAATCCAATGAGTCACACCAGCCATGGCATATCTGACTAAATTTTTGAAGTTCAGTGATATGATTTTGTTTATCTATCCTTATGCTCTTTCTATTTATTTGAAATGTCCCTCTTTATTTCTAGTAGGCTTTTTGCCTTAATGTTGATTTTGTATGATATTAATTTAGCTATACAAGCTTTCTTTTTCTTTGTGCTTCATAGTTTATCTTTTTTCATCCTTTTACTTCCCACCATTCTTTGTCCTTGTTATTATACTATGTCTGTAGTAAATAGTGCTTACCTGGATTCTGACTATGTAGACTGATGACCTTGCCTTTTAATTAAATGTTAGTTTCTTTGTATTTCATGGATTTTTGATATTGGGTTGGCCAAAAAGTTCGTTTGTTGGTTTTTTTTCTGTAAGATGGTTCTGGTAGCACTTAGTTGTTTTTAACTTCATTATAAACAATTTTGTTAAATTATATTGTGATAGCTGTCATATCAGCATGCATTAAAAAATATCAAAATTGGTGAATTTTTGTGTAGCCATTTTAATATTGAAGTGGAAGAAAATATGCAACATTTTTGGCATATTTTGCTTTATTATTTCAAGAAAGGTAAAAACACAACTGAAATGCAAAAAAAAAAAAAAAAAAGATTTGTACAGTGTATGGAGAAGGTGCTATGGCTGATCAAATGTGTCAAAAGTAGTTTGCGAAGTTCAGTGCTGGAGATTTCTCACTGAAGAATGCTCCACAGTCGGGTAGACCAGTTGAAGTTGATAGCAATCAAATCGAGACATTAACTGAGAATAATCAATGTTATACCATGCAGGAGATAGCCAACATACTCAAAATATCCAAATCAATACAGTTATTGATGGAAATAAGAAATGTGTTTTTTATTTTACAGAAAAAACTAAATGGACTTTTTGGCCAACTCAATACTTTGGGGATCGATCTACAGTCTTTGTGGGCTTTTTATTATACTTATTGTCTATTTATTTCTTCTCTTTTATAGCCATATATATATATATATTCAACTCCTGAAAGTGTCTGCTTTGTCATGTAAATTTTTGAACATTTTAATTAATTGCAGTTAGTTGAAAGCCCATATCTGATGACGTCAACATCTGCATTTATTTATTAGTTTGATTTTGGTTTTCAATCATATGATCTTGCCTCTTAAATTTGGTAAGTTTTGAGTGAATGCCAAATATTTTGACTGAATGCCAGATAAAGTCTAGAGATAGACTTTATGGATGATGTTATCTACCTCCAGAGAGGATTTTAGTTTGTTTTTGGCTGGCAGTTAGTATTGATACAAGGTCAGTTCACTTAATCTGTTCAAGGATTAAGATAGTTTGAATCACCCTTACCTTCATGGTCCAGTAATTGGGCATCATTCCATAAAGTAAAATGTCACTGGTTAGATTCCCTGGCCTGTGCACATTTTTGGGTTATGGGTTCATCCCTAGTTGGGGCATGCACAAGAAGCAACTGATCGATGTTTCTGACATCAATGTGTCTCTCCCTTTCTTTCTCCCTCCTTTCCCCTCTTTCTAAAAATAAATAAATAAAATCTTTAGGAAAATAAAGATAGTTTGATTCTAAGCCTCAGGCTTTATAATAGCTGTTTTAATTCTTGTGTCCCCTATTGACATGATTTAGTCTTTGAACATTTCAAGTGAATGTCTTAGGTGTTTACCAGGACTTTTCTTTATGGTAGAACTTAAACTCTAATTTTATATCTTGCTCTGTGTGACTGCTTAGCTTATGAGCCTTTCAGCTCCCCTTTGTCCTCAATTCTGTGGCCTTTCTGACACTACTTGGGGTTGGCAAACGCCTCAACAAGGATATCAGTGCCCCCAGCTGAGATCACCTCTGTGCACTTCCTTTCTCTCTGCGAGTGATCTTGGTCACTGGAGTCTTCACTTCCTTGATAGCTCTCCAGTGCCTTACAGTATTATTTGGTACAGTTTGACAATGTTTATGGTTATTCTTGACAGGAACATCATTCTGCTACAAGCTAGCCTGCTATCACCAAAAGATAATATTTATCCTCTAATCTGGGTAATAAAAATATTAGACATTTGGAGGCAAATGGATAATATGATGAAATCAATGTTTCAGAAAATTAATCAAGTGCTGTTATAAAGGTGGGTTTGAGAAGAGTTTATGGAGATACAAACAAGTGAACAGTAGATAGCCATGGAAGGAAATATAAGAAGTAGTCACATGGAATAACCCCAAATCCTCATTTAGTTTTAGAATGCATTAAGTGCTCAGTGGCACTCTTTTCTTAAACATTTTAAATGATTTCTCCAGTGCCCACATAAAAAAGTTCAAAGTCATCTGTCTAGCCTTCAGGCTATGGGTATGCTTTATTTCTTCTGTAAGGTATTCGACCTTGACTGGGAAATGATGAGGAACTAACACTCTGACTTATGGCTGTTCCCAGGGGAAATGTAATACATTTACAGAGAAAGAGTCCAATGTCAATGTCATAAAATCCTAGGTTGAAATAACCCAGCCAGTTAGAAAGAAAGAAAGAAAGAAAGAAAGAAAGAAAGAAAGAAAGAAAGAAAGAAAGAAAGAAAGAAAGAAAGAAAGAAAGAGTATATTTATATATAACATATAAAAAATATATATGAGATCTAACCTTGCTGTTTCATTGCAGTGCAGATTCTGGTTAACAGGGTGAAGCCTTCGGTCTCCCTATCTCCATCTGTTCAAGCCTGCATTGTTCCCACAGCTCTCAGGCTAATAGCTTCTGCTTTTGACATTGCTAATTTTTACAGGAATTCTGCTTGGGGCTTGAGTTTTACAAAACAACCCCTCCCATTTTCCCTTCCCTGGACAAAAAAGCCTGAACTCTGCACTTCCTTAAGATGGATTTGAAAAGAAGGGCTCCCATCTACTTGATCAGTACCTCCCTGTCAATAAAACTTTTCTTACTCCAAACTCCGACATCCTGAGTTTTGGCCTTTAGAAGCATCAGGCCCATGGACTTTGGACTGGTAAAAGTTGTGGCATGTGCAAACTAGAAAATGCACTGGCTCCCTTCCTTGTAATGCAGTAGTATAGAGTTATGTTTCTGTATGTCTCACATTTCATAATAACATAACAGCATAGGGAGAGCAGCAGGTTGGGAGATTAGAGAGGGATATAGAGTGGCAGATAATAGAGAATCATTTCATCTCTGGATGTGTTATATTTAAGATTCCTGTGGGGCATCTATCTTTATATTTAGAGTAAGTGGAAGAAAACTGTCCTAATCCTTTATGTAGTACACCTTTATGTACATCTTTTTTTGTCTTCTTTTTTCTCATTTGTTAATTTGCCAGGGAATGAGAGTTGGCACTAGAGATCCAGACCCAGGAGGCATCAATGATTTGATGGTAAGTGAAGCTATGTGTATGAGTGCAATCTCACAGGGACATGTCAGCGCACAAGGAAAGGTGGCCGGAGATGAAATGTTGGGGCTTCTTACATTTAAGGGGGTGTAGAGAGAAGTCCACGGGGATGGCAGGAAACAGCAACACTAGCCCAGGGGTAAATCACAGATAGAACAGTGCCATGCAAGCCAAGGGGAAAGGCAGAGTCAAAGGCTGAAGAATAAGGACCTGGTTGTTCATTTCAGACACCACTGAAAATTTGAGCAAGTTTAGGAATAAGTGTATCATGTTGGCAAGGCAGTTTCAATGGAATGCTGGAGGCAGGAGCCACTCAGCAAAGAAGAAAGTCCCCGGAAGGACAGGGTTGGGAGTGGTCATGGGAATGTGTACTGGAGAAGGACAAACACTGTCCTCTGCAGTCTGTAACCAGAAGCAAAGAACTCAGAGAGGGTTCCAGTCACCTGATGGGGCCCAGGGCAGGCCACTCCAAAATTTGCCATTTTAGCATATTGATTGTTTTGAATTACAGTTATTCAAGAAACAGTCATTGCAAGAGGGATGCTCTGAGCCTCCTTTGTCCCCCTGAAAGCAAGAAATACGAGGTCTGTCCCGGAAAATTCCAGCCACTGTTAATATAAGGAGAATGGTTTGTGCAACATCAATGTCACCTGGCAGCCAAGGAGAGTGGACTGGCACACACATGTGAGAACAATGATTACTTCACGGTACTAGTCAGTGGGGGCAGTAGATGCTATTGACAGAGCACGTGTACTGTGTGGCCATTGCATTCAAAATGCCTGAATGAGTGCAACAATGAATTTGCTTCAATTTTTGTGTTAGTCTGAACATTCCTCCATGGAAACTATTCGGATGATTCAGAAGGCTTTGGGGGACAATGCAATGACTGCCGTGCAAATAAAAGTGGGCACAAACGCTTCAAAGAAGGTAGAGAATCTGTTGAAAGTGATCCACATTCTGGAAGGCCTGCAACAAGCAAGACACCTGAGAAAGTTGAAGGTGTACAGGCTGCAATCAACAAAGATCAGCGACTGACAGTGTGAGAACTAGAAGATGATCTGGGGATTCCAGAAACTGCTGTGTCCGGGATTTTGAGGCAGGATCTGAGCGTGAAATGTCATGTCATGGCAAAATTTGTTCCACGGCTTCTGCTACCAGGAAGGAACATCGTGCTGCAGCTGCTAATGACTTGATTCAAACCTCTACCACTCACCACACAATTGGAGTCAGGTGGGGCAGTGCAGTATCCCCGTTTTACTGATGAGGGGTCATACTGAGAATCTTAACCACATGGTCTCCATTTCCGCCCCTCCTGAACATTCAAGATACCAAAACAGACAAAAGGTTCTAAATCATCTTGAAATCACTGTGTGGTCCATAACATTCAGGGGGAAAAATTCTGGAAACCGAAATCTCTTTTGGCAACTCAACAGAGTCTTAAGAGTCAACGCCATACTCCCCTGAGGCATCCTTGACTATAAATGAGGCCCAGCCGTGGATAGGGTACAGGAGAATGCAGACTCCAGCACTCCTGCTAGGGCACATGCTGTCTCCTCTGGGCCTCTTTCTCTCTTCCTTCTCCTCATCGTTTCTCCAAGGCCCTGACCTGCTCCTGAGACAGTACCTGACTGCGCTCAGGATAAAAGCTGCCCTGCCCCATAGGCACCTCGCCAGTGGAGAGAGCAGTGAAGCCTGACTTAGAATGGATTCTTCCAACAAGATGTTCCTTGTCTTGTGGACACTTTAATGAGCCTGCCCAGATCTATAGCCTGACACCAGGGCGGAGGGAAAGAGAATGATGAAATGCCCCTGCCACAGGGACAGGGGAAATAATGCCAATGGCCAGAGGCAGCTTGTTCAACTAGAATATCCACCTCTCATTGGGAGTCAGTGGCTCCTGGTGATAGGTGAGTGACTGGTAGGGGCTGGGGCTGGAGGGAAGAGGAGGAGGGAGGGGTTGTGCAGAGCAGCAGAGTGGGGACAGTGCCCCCTGTAATGTCTCTGGCAGGCCCAGCTGTGCTCACAGCACGGCCTTCAGGAAGGTTTTGCTGACTCCTCCATCTGTGATAAAGCTCGGCTCAGCCACCAGAATGCACCTGATAAATCCCTATGTCTCTGCACGGGTCACTGGAGAGGTGGCACTTAACAGAGGACACTCAGGCTCAGTGAAAACTTTTAGGACAGGAAAGTCCCCTGTTTGGATGCCTCTGGAAGGAAAAAAATGTTTCTGTCCATTGTGCAGAGTGAAGGTATTCAGAGTAGGTGGAAGAAAACCTGTCCCAATCTTTCATGTAATACACCTTCATGTCCTTTTGTATTCATCAGTTAATTTGTCAGTTAAAAATCAAAAGTATATTCTCCACAAATTGCTTTATTAGTATTTGCCTTCATATGTAGCAAATTCAGTTCCCACACTGGAGAAAGAAAATATAACATGTATGCACAGCAAGGCATGTAAGTAGTGATGATACAGATGGTCCATGTGGAGCAGCCAGCCCTAGACTTCTCATCCATGTCCCACACCTGGCCTGCACATGCCCTCCCCGGGCCACACTTGCCTGTCTAAGTCCCGCTGGGACCCTTCCAGGTCTCACAGGCTGTGCTTCTAGTTCACTGTTAATAGCTTGGGCTTTTCTGTTCCCTCAGTGCCTGTAGTGTTGTCTCCCCAGGGATCTGGGGTCGGCCAGGCTGGTGGGCACCCTTCTCCACTGCAGTCCTCCCAGCACTTCCTCTAGACCCAGCCTGTCCCCACATAGTTTATGCTTTAACAATTCTTCACCAATTTTCTGCGTTTGAGAAATCTGTGAAAAGTTTCTCAGGCACTTATGGCCCCTGTCATTTTTTTATTTTATTGCCTTATAACACTCTAATTTTCCCCGTTATTATTTAAAAAGTATCTTAGAATGGAAGGGAGTTAAAAGTAGGAGATTGGCCTGATAATATGAATAGAGAGATCAAGGGAGTATTTTTGCTTTGCTTATTTTTTGGTTTCTGTGTGGATGAGCTCTCCCTGAGCTTGTTTAACAGCTTATGACAGTGACCAAGTACAGAGAGAAAAAAATATGTAGAAAAGTGACCATCGTTATAGAAGCAAAATCCTTGAGAAAGGAAAAGAGATGAGTTGCAAGGCACATGGGTAGGCCTGGCCGTCTGCAGAGTGCTTGAGTGTAGATTCTGTAGTTAGATGTCCTGCTTTCAAATTCCAACTCCAGTGCTTGACAAATATGAAATCTTTGAAAAAGATGTTTAAAGTTTTTGTGCTTTAGTTTCCTTTTTAGTAAAATGCAGTGTCCTGATAATGCATACCTCATGGTGCCCTTGTGAAAGGTTAGTGAAACAGTATGTGTCCTGTGCTCAGTACAGTGACTGGCGCAGAGCAAGAGCTTCATAAATGCTAGCTGTTCTTAACAGAGTGGATGATATTGGAAGGGAAGAAAATATAAAAAATGCATAAAACCATAGTTTTTATTTTTCCTTGGGACACTAAAGACACTGTCTTATAACTTTTACACTCTCAGTGAGGCGAGAGAGTAAGTCAGATATTTCTGTTTAGTGTTTCCCTGTGACAATTCTTTATGTCATTTCTCAGGAAATTTATTTGTTTTTCTGAGTCACAAGGAAAATTATTTGAGAAACGGGAAAAACCGAAAAGTGTTATACATCTGAAAGCACTAAAACTTGGTTATTAAGAGAGTGACAGTAGTTGGAAGGCACCCACTGACATCCAACAAACAGGGAGTACAGGAAAGAAACTCTCACTGGCCCACGGAGCTGAATGTTGAGGTTCACGTCCAGAAACCAGAGCAGGAACACAGCTCCGAGGGGGAGCCCAGCCGACTTAGCCAGCCAGTGCTGCTTACAGCTGTTGCCCTGTTGTGAAGGGGCTCAAGCTCCTGTCAGCTCCTAACACTGAGCGCAAAGAAGAAAATATTAATACGTATGTACACAAATATGCGCTGTACAAATCTTATGCATGAACACAACTCCAAGGAAAACAAGTTTTAGAAGAAAACAGGCCCTTAAATTGGCAATTTTAAAATATGCAAGGATTTTCTAGGATCAGTGTTGCTAGGAAATGCTCCAATATAAATCAGAATTATCTAAAATTCACATTTTCAAAGTAACAATATTTCAAAGACAAAGCTAAATTAGGGCAAATAGATAAAATATTTTCATTGTTAAAATACAAAATGATTTTAACCCTGGCCAGGGAGCTCAGTTTTTTCAGAGTATCATCCCATACATCAAAAGTTTGCAGGTTCAATTCCCGATCAGGGCACATGCCTGGGTTGCAGGTCTGATACCCAGCCAGGGCATGTACAGAAGGGCCACCAATGTTTCTCTCTCATATCAATGTTTCTCACTCTCTCTCTTGCTCAGATCAACAAATATATCCTTATTTGAGGATTAAAGAAAATATGAAATAATTTTATATGACACAATACATACCCTAACACC
>VMDR010023290.1:0-15697 GCA_007922815.1 Macrotus californicus | reverse complement strand
AGGGAATAAAAAGCATAAATGGTCGATACAAAATAGACAGAGGGAGGTTAAGAATAGTATAGGAAATAGAAAAGCCGAAGAACTTATATGTACATCCCACGAACATGAGCTAAGGGGGGAAATGCTGATGGAAGGAGGGGTGCAGGGCAAAGGGGAATAAAGGGTGAAATGGTACAACTGTAATAACATAATCAACAAAATATATTTAAAAAATAAAATAAAGAACAATTTACAGGGAAACAACAGTAGAGTGGATGAAGCTGAGAATCAAATCAATGATTTGGAACATAAGGAAGAAAATATAACCAACTGAAACAACAAGAATAAAAACAAATCCAAAAAAATGAAGATAGTGTAAGCAGCCTCTGGGACAACTTCAAAGGTTCCAACATTCATATCATAGGGGTGCCAGAAGGAGAAGAGAAAGAGCAAGAAATTGAAAATCTATTTGAAAAAATAATGAAAGAAAACTTCCCTAATTTGGTGACGGAAATAGACGTGCAAGTCCAGGAAGCGCAGAGAGTCCCAAACAAGACAGTTGCAGACAGGCCCACACCAAGACGCATCATAATTAAAATGCTAATGGTAAAAGATAAAGAGAGAATCTCAAAAGCAGCAAGAGAAAAGTAGTTAATTACCTATAGGTGAATTCCTATAAGACTGTTAGCTGATTTCTCAAAAGAAACTTTGAAGGCTAGAAGGGATTGGCAAGACATATTCAAAGTCATGAAAAGCAGGGACCTACAGCCAACATTGCTCTACCCGGTAAAGCTATCATTTAGAATCAAAGGGCAGATAAAGAGCTTCCCAGACAAGAAAAAAACTAAAGGAGTTCATTACCACCAAACCATTATTATATGAAATGTTAAAGGGACTTATTTAAGAAAAAAAGATCAAAACTATAAATAATACAATGGCAATAAACACACGTCTATCAACAACTGAATCTAAAAAAGAAAGTAAGCAAACAAGAAGAACAGAGACAGAACCATGGATACTGAGAGCATTTTGATGGTTGCCAGTCAGGAGCAGGTGTAGGGGAATGAGTGAAAAGGTGAGGGGAATAAGAAGTATAAATTGGTAGTTACAGAATCGCCATGGGGATATAAAGTACAGTGTAGGAAATGGAGTAGCCAAAGAACTTATAGGCATGACCCATGGACATGAACAATGGTGTGGGGATGGCTTAAGGGAGTGGGGGGTACTGGTTGGAGGGAGGCAAAGGGGGAAAAATTGGGACAACTGTAATAACATAATAAATAAAATATAATTTTAAAAAAGGAAAAGAGAGAGTAGGACGTATAAATATTTGAAGATTATAAAATAAATAATGTAATCTTCTGGTCACCAGCCATTCCAATATTTCAGACCCCCCTGGTCACCTGAACCACATCTTATTTGCACCTCCCTTCTCCATCCATGGAGTAGCCTTAACAAGGGCCCTTATGCAAGACGTGGGATGGGCAGCCCCACTGCTCTCAACAAGCCATTCTCATATTAAGCTGCACTTCATAGGAGGGGGTATCTTTATCTAACTCACACAAAGGTTTCTTTATGTGAGCTGGAATCAGCCCACTATTTCTCCATGTTCTGTGGAGGAAACAGCTTTATGGAAACAACTTTCTTCTTGCTTGTCCTTGGGCATGTTTTAAAGCACATGGATATTTTTCTATTTCCCCCCCTTCAAGGTAGCACATGTAACGGAGAAAGTGTAACCATTTACATTTAGACTGAACTGGGCTTTGAACTTCGTGTTCCCATCCATAAAATGGACACAGTAATAGCTGTTCTTGAAGAATTTTTAAAGGATTAGAAATAGTATAATTTATATACCCGGCACAAAATGAATACAGTATTTTTAAATCAGCAGATCACCAGGACAGAAAAGTGCCTTTCTGGAAGTCCCTAAGGAAAAAAAAATTGTGCCTAGCCCCTACCCTAAACAAATTATATCCACTTGAGTAGATTTTTAAAACTTGTTATATTTCATGTTAAGTCAGATTCTATGAAAGTACCTATTTACCAAACAAAACTATGTTGCTTCCTTCTTTAATTTTCTTTATAATAATGCAAGCAATTCTACTACTTGAAAGAAAGAGTCAATTTTCAGTTTTGTTTGTTGCTTTTCAAGAGAAACATATAGCTCATAATTACACATGCCTCTAGAGCTTGGATGTGCGCATGTCTCCTGCAGAAGTGAACATTACTAACGATGATAAAGGTAAAGCATCTGCAATGACAAATGAATCAGAGGTGCAGAAACAAAACCAACTGATTAAGTCATATATCACCAGGAGAACTTAGAATATAGAATAAGAAAAACAAGTCAATACCTCAAATTTTCAAAATGGGCCTCAGGATTCATTTGTCTAGAGAAGGGAATGAAAAGGAGAACTCAGTTAAACTGGTGATATATTAGAGCTGAGAAAGGCCTAGTGATCACATGGCAAACCCTCTGGGTGGACATATGGGGAAACTGAGGCCCAGGCAGTCCACAGCTTACTTATATGGTAATGCTTGTGCCACCACACAGGTTTTCTGACGCTGCCCCGTGGTGCAATCTCTGCTTTATTCACAGCAATATTGGGTATCTTCCTAAGAGAGCCACATGATCTCAATGGTACAGGAAAGGAGTTCCAGGTCAAAATCCTCCAGGCCTGCTCTTGTTCAGGAGAGGCAGACAATGGGGGAGACACTCCCTGTGAGATGAACTTTCCTTCTGCCTAGTTTTCTGCCTGGCTCACCATGCCTCTGGGCTAGTGTGGTGCCTGGCACGCACAGGAACTCAGCAAATCTGTACTGGATGAACACTTGAGTGTGCACTTTCATTCTTAGTGGTTTAAGAAATGCAATGATGATGAATATGGACTATTGCTGGTTAGAAGGAAAAGAGAGCAAAGAAGGGGGTACAATATCCATCTAAGTAGAAAGATTAGGGGTTCATCAGCCAGGAAGAATGGTTTTTAATCCTGGCCTTAGTCCCCAATGAACAGATGACCCAGAACAATGAGCCTTTCTGAACTTGGGTTTTTTCTACTGAAAAATGGGAGACTAGTGTCAATTTCACATGGTTTTATAAAGGCTTGACATGATAAAAATTCATTAATTGCTTGGCATCATACCTGGCATAGACTAGGAACGTAAGAAATAACAACTGAGACAAGAAAAGAAGAAGAGATTGTGGCAATAATTGTCCCATTGGGTTTAAAAAAATGGTGTGCATAGAAGTAGCACCGTCTTACATCATATTCCAGCAAATTGGATGCATCACTACATCAGGTCAAACCCTGTACATTTGTCCTTAGGCTCAATATAAAGTACCCCTCTCCTCCCAGCTTCTGGTCTCAGACATGCATCACTTCCTTTCACTTTGTCCTCTCCCCTTCATCCTGACTGCGTTGGCAGGTTTGAGTGCTTCACCTGACCGGGCCTCTGAATGTGCACTGTGATCACAACTGTCAGGGGAGCTGAGACAAGGCCATGGGTCCCAGGACCTGTCCTGAGGGGACAGTCTTGGTTCAGTCTTGATCTAGGAGAGACCCTTCCCCAAGGCACTAACTGTCACATGTCTCTGCTATGGACTTAGGCCTGGGGAGGCTCAGGGAAAAGCCTACAATCTGGGTCCCTGCTCGGAGGGCAGGCCCACTGGGGCAAACCTCCAATCAACTCAGTATCCTCTTCCAGTGTGACAGGGGTTATGCCTGAGCCACCAGCCCCACCACAACCCATCATTTCCCACACCCCCAAGTAGTCATCTGCTTGAATTTTTTCCCTGTTTGAGAACTTGGGTTCGATCAAGCAATTTAAAAACAAAGCAGAGGGAGCAGTTTGTGACAGTGAGAAAGCCCAGTGACAATAGTCAGAACAGTTTAGACTTGTATGGTACCGCTGTGAGCTCACAGAAGCCCGTCACTCCAATGGACATGGTCAGGAAAGATGCAAACCGAGAATGGGAATACCACACGCCTGACTTGAGAAACTACAATGCCTTTGTGTTCTTCCTCCGCTTGGCGGTTCACACTGCACACAGCGCTCTCACAGACCCAGGCTCATTTGCCCCTTAGAAAGTGCAAAGCAAGGTTCTGGTCCAAGATGGAGGCACAGGAGGCTCCAAACTCACCTCTTCCCATGGACACACCAGATCTACAGCTACACGCAGAACAACTCCCTCTGAAAGAACTCTAGAAACTAGTGAAGTGATTCCTTCACATTGGGTGAAAGAGAAAATACCCACATTGAAACGGGTAGGAAAGGCTTGCCCTATAACCCATCCCCGGCACAACATACAAGCAGGGGGTGACTTACAACTCCTAGTTTCTCTGAGTTACAAGGATTTGGACCCCCAACATCTAGTGCTCCAATTTTTAAGATTTCCGTGTGAGGGGCAGGACCCCCCAAAACACCTTGCTCTGAAAGCCAGTGGGGCTTGCGTCCATGAGACCACAAAACTGTAGCAAACATCACAGAATTAATAACTAATGAAGCTAGAATTTAAACCCATGTCTGACCAACCCCCAATTTACATTGTCATCACAATCCTGGGCCTTCTCCATTTTCTAGGACTTAATTTTTATTCTCAGTAACATGGGGCAGCTGTAGTACAGTAGATTGAATGATGGCTCCCCCAAATAATATGTCCACTGGAATCCGTGAGTATGACCTGATTGGAGAAAAGGGTCTTTGTAGGTGCAGTGAAGTTAAGGATCTTGAGATGAAATGATCCTGGATTCTCCTGTGAGCTCTAAATCCAAAGACAAGTGTCCATACAAGAGAAAGTCAGAGGGTGATTTGAGACCAACAAGAGAGGTGAAGACACACAGAGAAGGCAGTGTGAGGGCGGAGACAAAGATTGGGGTGGTGCAGCCACGAGTCCAGGAACGCCTGGAGCTACCAGAAGCTGGAAGACACAAGGAAGGGTTCTCCCCCAGAGCCTCCAGATGGAGCGAGACCCCGCTGACACTGAATGGGACTTCTGGCCTCCCTCACCGTGAGAGAATAAATTTCTGTTTCTTTAATCCATCCAGCTTGTGATCATTTGCTACAGCAGCCATAGGAAATGAATGCACATGAGAGCGCTCAGCGATTGTCATTCCCCATTCTGTATTTTACATGTTCAGGCCTTGCTTGACTTTCTCAGCGGCAGCACAAGAATGCGAGGACCCCTGGAGCATCAGCTTCTAGACTCGGGCTGACACCTGAGCAAGTCCTGTGTGGTCATCAGCGATGTGTGTAGAGAGAAAGTTCTCTGAGGTGGGGCTGGAAAGGGTGAGGTGGCCCATCGATGGCCCTGGCGTAGGGCTGCACTGTGTGGCTGAGGCGGGACACACCTGGATCACTCAGTTGTACGGACCCCTCGGGGCCCATTGACCAGAGGAAGGAGCTAATGGAGCACTGGGGAGAGAGAAAGCACAGGATGGTCAGCAAGACCTTCTGGATCCTTCTCAGGAACTGCAGAGCTCTTCTCCTCCTGGGGATTGCGCTCTGGATAGGTCTTTGCTTCTGGTGCTGTATGGAGAGTTCACAGCAGCAAAGCCTGGGTTTTTCTGTGGGAGAATGTTCTAGGAACCACGAGGCTGCCTGGGTTGCCAGTGGCATCCTGTTGGAAAGATCCACAGCTCTTGGCAGAGAAGCACTGGAAACTCCTGTGGGAATGATAGCCCTCAAAGCCAGGGCTCTGTTACTTCTCAAAATGCACAAGGGAGCCCTGTTTCCAGAAATGGGGCTCAAGTGCTGGCTGCAGCTGAGCATGGCCCAGTTCCCCAGACATCCCAGAGCATGAGTCCTTGAGTTTCTCTATAATGTTTGCTCTTTGTATGACTAATGGGCCTCAGCTTTTCTGTGCATCAATAAGCATAGGCACCCCCTCTTGTATTTGGATTCATCTTTCCTTTTTAAAGCTCTCCCCTCAGCCCCGGGTGTTCCTCATTCAGACTCACAGTCGCCCTGGCAATAACAAGGTGGCAGCAGGGAAGAGCTATGGTTTAATAAAGCCGAGGCTCAGCGTCCTCCCATTGCCCACACTTAGGGCTCTAATAAAGCCCTTTCATCATTCCAGGGCTGCTGTTTCCACCCCGGTGCTATGGATGGCTTTGCCAACTGACAGGATGCTCTATTTCGACTTAGGACACAGCTGAGAGTGGTCACAGATTCCAGCCACCCTGAGTAGGGTGGGGAAGGGCATCCATTGGGTGTGGGATCGCATCGTGAGAACCCAGCCCCCAACCTAATCGGGGGACAGGAGTTCCTGGGAATCATGAAGGTTCTAGATGTTTCCAGGGTGGCTCCTGTCTGAGTTCACCTCCAGTCAGAAGTCCAGACGGGCTTATCACTACCTTTAAAACATAGCTAACTTGTTTCTTCAACTTTCTTTTTGTGTGGAGAAACAGTCTGTTCACTCTCCCCTCTGAAATCATGCAGTAGTCTGGAAAAGAGCCCCTCGGAGGCATCCCTTTCTCCAGCTCCCACCGCTTCACGGCGCTTCATAGGATGTGAGCCAAGCGCTTTCATCACCCGTGTACATACTCAGTGAGTTGCTTGTGGTATTACTACGTGTGTTTTTGTAAAGTGTTTTTATGCTGTTTTTTTATAAAGTGTTACTTTTTAATTACAAAGTTATTCACATTGGTTAAAAATTCAAGTGTTCATGAAATGTATGAGTTATAGACTGAAAAAACCCTCTGATCGCACCCTCTGTAGGTCTGTGTAATGTATGCAGGTGAGGTTTTCATTTTAATTTTCCATCCTTGTCGTGGGGAAAACAAAAGGATGGCCGAGGGATGGAAAAGCAATGGGAAATGCACACCGGAGTCAGGTCACTTTCCTTAGCACACCAGGCTGAGCCTCCATCCCTGCAAATGGGGTGGGATCTGACTTCTGTAAATACTCTCTCTACCCAGGTAACACCACCTGCTTTCAGCTGGCAGGGCTCCTGTGATTCTTGGCAGGTGTGAATGAAGGTCAGTGTAGTGTTAGGGTGTGTGCTGAAATTGGGGTACTGAATTATGGACTGAATTATGTTTCCTCAAATTTACATGTTGGAGCCCTAATACTGATCTAACACTGATGTGACTGTGTATGGAGATCTGGCTTTTACAGAAGTAATGAAGGTTAAATGAAATCATAAGTGAAGGGCCCTGATCCAATAGGATTAGTGTCTGTATAAGAAGAGACACCAGAGCCTTGGCCAGTGTGGCTCAGTTGGGTGGAGGATCTCCATCCCTTAACCAAAAGGTTGTGAGTTCAATTCCAGTCAGGGCACACACGTGGGTCGCAGGGTTGTGGGTTTGATCCCTAGTCCGGGAGCGTGCGGGAGGTAAATGATCAATGCTCTTCTCTTGCATTGATGTTTCTCTTTCTCCCTTCCACTCTCTTGCTAGAAGCAATAAAAAAGTGTCTTTGGGTGAGGATTAAAATAACTAACTAACTAAGTAAATAAGTAAGTAAGTAAATAAATAAATAAATGAAAAGAAGAGACACCAGACGGCTCGTTCACTCTCTCTCCACCATGTGAGCACCCAGGGAGAACACAGCCATCAGCAAGCCAGGAAGAAGACTCTTACTGACGCCTGACGGTGCTGGCACCCATCGCAGGCTCTCAGCCTCCAGAACTATGAGAAAAGAAGTGTCCATTGTTTAAGCCACGCGGTCTGCAGTGTTTTGTTGCAGCAGCCGAGCTGACTAAGGCAGAGTGGGAAAGAAAGTATTACACTCAGCCTCGCTGTGCCCCCATCCCAGCCCCTGCCCATCATCGATCCACTCACATTTCTTTCTTTGCCGCCACCACTGGGACTCTGAAAACGGGACTGAGGGACGGAAGTGTCCTCTCACAGACGTGTGTGTCTCTGGACTCAATCTCCCCCTCCCAGTGGGGGCTTCTGCTTCTCCTTTCTCTACTGCAGCCCAGGGGCCAAACGGCTCCCATGTGACACTGACCTTGACTCCAGCGGGAGACAAAGCATACACTAGGCACCTCTGACTTATATCCACCATGGGTTTCATGCTCTCAGCTGGCTCAGAAATAAAGTCACTCAGCAAAACCAGTGCCCATATGGCCTTACTTTAAAGTTTAAAAGTTCTCCTCATACTCTCAAAAGTTCCAAACTTGTTCCAAGACTATATTATTGAATTATTGATTATTTAGCCTCCCCACCTCTTTCTCGTCCACCTAGGGTCACCTGTGGACTCCAGGTTTGCCCCATGAGCTGGGTCACACGGACCCTACCACCAGCTCCTACAACACGAGGCCCATGTAGAAGTTTAAAAAAAGGAAATAAACTAAAGCCCAGGAGGCATATAGAATTGAAAGGAAGATTTCTATCTAGTTTTTGCTGTCAATCTTTGTAAACGTATCACCAATACCAGCTAGGTGTATTCAAAGAAACAGGATGTCTTTTTGAAGTGTCTAAGAGTGGGACAAGGGAGGCTCAAGCAAGCTGAGTGACAGCAAGGACTGGCCCCTAAACTGGTGCTTCTCAGGCTTTTCCGTTGTGACCCACAAAAAATAGATCTTATATCACCATCCAATAGTGTGTGCACATGTATACACATACACACACCCACACAACAACTGTTTCACAAAACATTAACTGCCTTTATTGCCTGGGATGCACTCTAACATTATCTAGTCTAGTCTAGTTTAGTCTAGTCTATTTCATTGAAGATGTTGGTTGGAAACTAAATTGATGTGATAGTCAATTTTATGTCAACTTGACTGGGCTAAGGGATACCTAGGTAGCTGGGGAAACATTATTTCTGTATGTGTCTATGAGGGATGTCTCAGGAAGAGATCAGCATTTGAACTGGTAGACTGAGGGGAGAAGATCACCCTCACCAACTGGTTGAAAGCCCAAAGAGAACAAAACCTGAAGAAAGGGCAAATTTGCTCTTTGCTGAGCTGGGACAATCATCTTCTCCTGCCCTTGGACATCGATGCCTTTGGTCCTGGGGCATTTTGGACTCAGATGTAACACCATTGGCTCCCCTGGTTCTCAGGCCTTTGGACTCAGACTAATTACGCTGCTGCTTTCCTGAGTCTCCAGCTTGCAGATGATAGACTGTGGAATTTCTCAGCCTCCGTATCTACACATGCCAATCCCTAAAATGAATGCCCTCTTACATATCTATATAAGCTATTTGTTCTGTTCCTCTGGAGGACCCTAACTAATACAATTGATTTTATTCATAGACAGTAGCATTTTTTACTATTCGCAAGGATGTGGAAAAGAACTGGTGTTTAAATTTTAGGGACACACTTGGGTCAGAGGGAGCATAGCATATAGTGTTGTAAGTGCAGACCCCTTTCTTTGGAGTCTAGGGACAGCTCTGGAATCGAATCCCAGCTTTGCCATTCAAGCAGCTGCACAGACTTGGTTGGGTCCTTCAACATCTGTGTTCGGTAGGAACAGCAATGTGTTTCCTCACAAGGCTGTGATAAGAGTTTTGAAAGATAAACTACACAAAATGCTTAGCACAGTTCCCTATAAACGGTAAAGTCCTAATGAAATAGTAATTATTATTAATGGGAAATGCCTAATGGGTCACTCGGGCATTTGTGGTGTGCCCACTCTGGAGGTTCTGAGCTTCCGCTGGAAGCCAGTTGGCCCCATGTGACAGGGCAGGCAGTGAAGACTGTTGTACATGGGCTTTCAGAATGTGGGTGCTGCGATGTTTATTAATAATAAATGGAGCATCATTCACTTTAGCTGCTTAGTATGCTTATCCAAGAGTCTTGTGAACATGTGGATCTTAAATCTTGGCTTTGGACCTGCCATTTTGGGTCATTTTCCAGATACATGATCTTGTGGGGAATGGACATCAGGAGACTGAATTCTAATTCCCTTCAGATGCTTATGTGTTACGTGAGCTTGTACAGGCATTTTGTTTTTCTGTCGGTTCTTATAATAACAGTAATTACAATACCTGCCCACCCTATCTCAAAGGCAGGTTAAGAGGCATGATGAGTACAGTTAAAAATACAGAAAGAGGCATTGAACCACTCACAGACAGGCATATTATCAATACAAAGATTCTGCTATTTATCATTACTGTCTATCTTTCTTGGGTATTCCATTGTGAAGATTTGTGGTTGGCACTTCATCTTTTCTTCTTCCTTTTTAAAGGATAAAATGCATTTCTAACTACCTTTTGAAAGCCAATTTATGCTTTAGCCATTTGATTAATAGGAGTGGGGAAGACCAGCTTTCCAATCAAAGTACTTTTGAATAATTCAATGGCCAAGAGTAAAAGAGGAGCGTTGCTGTCTGACACAGTTTACACGGTGGAGAGAACACGAGCTGCCCTTCCACCCAGACAGGCACCTGGCCCTGCCTCCCCACCTTCATTCTCTCCCTCTCACTTATTCAGAGCCCTACCAGCCCCACAGATGCCTGCGCAGTTTGCTCATAAAAACCAGAGAACAGCCAGGGCCACCCCAAAAACCTGTGCCCTGCCTGGGTCAGGTTGCAGACCCCAATGAAGGGACATCTTTTCCTGAGTGGCCCACCCAGGGAGGGTGCCTTTTTCCAGTTGCAACAAAGCCACTTGGTAGACTAGAAGAGGCCCTGCTACTAAGTGAAAAACTTTGGGAAAATGCAAGTCCAGGCAGTGCCCCTGCATAGACTCCATGGGTCATGATCAGAAGTACCTAGATGGAACGGACCATGTGGACTGCAAAGTCCTCCTGCCCACAGGTGCCTCTCAGGCCTCAGGAGAAGAGGGCAGAGCTGCTGGCCTCTCTGCCCTCCAGCAGAGGACCACCTATAGTGGGTCAGACTGCAGCCTCAAGCGTGGAGCCCACCTGGGTGTCAATCCAGTTTAGCCCCTCAGAGCACTAGGAAGCTTAGCACTTCCGTGTTCTCATTTCAAAGCCTGTTTATAGATTAAATGCGAAATGTGTGAAAATCGCTTGCCATGCAACTGACTGCAGTGCTCGAGATGTACTAATGATCATTTCCTTCCCCGGGGTCTTCCCTGTCCACTTTTAACCCTTCCCACTCCAGTTCCCTTCCCACTCTTTCGCCTTTTCTCTTTTCTTCTTCCTCTTCTCTCCTTCCCATGCCCAGGCCTCTGAAAGTTTACATAGGCCCCAGCTGTGTTCTGTATCTGTAATGATCTCTTTAGCTCAATGTTGTAATTGGCTTCATCCTCACTTAGTTTTCGGGCTTACTTTCTTATTTACCAACTTCCTTCAGTTTTAAGGAATAAATGAGACTGCAGATGATGAATTTTCTTTCCTCCTCTCTTCTATTGTGTGTGCTTCAAAGGCTAAGATCCTAGGTATTCAGTATATTCTTCTGAAATGAGGCCAGAGTTTCCAAAGCCATGTATAAGATGATGTTGGTAATGATGCCACAGGCACTGTATGGCCATGAAGACCCCAAATCTGGATGAGCCTTTCTGGAAGCTGGTGGTGAAGTGCAGATAGCATTAACCCAACTTGGAAACAAAAAGGGTAATGCTGATATTGGGCATGGTCAAAATCTTAGTCTTCAATCTAGTATGTTTTCAGGCATATCTAAAAGTCTGCTCTTGTAATTGAGTTCTTCAGTTTCAAAGATTGTCTAGAGGTGTCTTATTTTACAATTAAAATCATAATCACACTTTACTTTGGCTTCTTCATTCATCAGATTGTAGAGACTGGGACAGACAATTCAGTCTAGCTAACAATGATCTGTTTTACCAGAATGTAAACTTCTAAGGGCAAAAACTATTGTCTTTTTCACAGCTGTCTTACTAGTATCTAGCAGAATGCCTAGCATATAATAGCTTCTCAACAAATGCTTGTAGAATAAGTGAATGAATGAATGAATGAATGATTGGTACTGAACATGGCACTGAAAACCATGGTTTACCAAGATGAGGCGGCTCAGAGTCCTTTCAAGCCAGAAATGGAGGCCACATAAATACACACCTACAATCTGTTATAACAGCCGCTGTGATTGTGCATGAATAGTCTTACGGGAATACGAACGAGGAATAATAAATTGAGCAGTGTATGGAGTGGGGAGCCGAGGAGGCTTAAATATGCCATATTTACAAGTCACACATAAACTTTTTAACTGAAAGAAACTCAATATAATTTGGGGGATAAATTATTTATAACACAATTCTCAAAATACAGTCAAAAGCTGGAGAGCCAATCATATGTCAAGTCATGGTGATGAGAAGGGGGAGAGGCTGCTCCTTAGGCCTGCAGACCTGGCTGTCAGGTGTCAGGCCCTGAGGGCCAGCTCCCAGGAGCCCAGCCTCATGGCAGGAAGCTGCACTCCCCTGGACCAGCCATCCAAGTGGAAATACACTCCCCATTACCTCTCCCCCTTCCTTTCTCCTCATCCAAAACTGTGCAAAGACTTCGGGAATCAGCTTTGTTAACCAAATGGGTATGGTTGGATATTTTTTAATTTTTAAATATCTATGTTTCCTTTCCCCCCCCTTTTCAATTACAGTTTACTTTCAATATTATTTTGTGTGGGCTTCAGGTGTACAGCATAGTGGTTACACTGTACACCTGCTTTTTATTCTAGCCTGTGGGTCCTAAAGCATCAGAATCACCCCAGGATGCTTAGTAAGAATGAAAATTACTGGGCTTTACCCTAGACCTACTGAATTAGAAGCTCTGGAGACAGAGCTCAGGAATCTCCATTTTATTAACTCAAGTGCCCTAGATGAAATTTTTACATTAATTGACTTTATGTTTTAGATTTTACAGAAAAACTGAACAGACAGTACTGAGTTCTCACATAATCCCCTGCTGGTGACTAATGTTAAATTGTTTATTTGTTTCGTTTTGGTATTATGAATTTGCAAAGAATACATATTTGTGACTATTTCTCTCAGGAATTGTGTTCATTTGTTCGAGCGAGGGGCTTAGACGGGAGATTTCTTGTCTCACAGCCCTGGAGGCTAGAAGTCCAAGATCAAGGTGTCAGTGTCAAGGCCATGCTCCCTCTGAAGCCACCAAGGAAGGACCTTCTTCAGGCCTCAGTCCTAGCCTCCTGCAGTTCCTTGGCTGTGGGAGCACGAAGTCAGTATGGACATGGTGTTCTCCCCGTGCATGTGTCTCTGTGACTAAATTTCCACTTTATAAGGACACATAATCCAGTCATATTGGATTAGGGTCTACCCTACTCCAGCATCACCTCATATTAGTTAACCACATCTACAATAACCCTATTTCCAAACCAGGCTACATTCTGAGGGACTAAGGGATTAGGGCTTCAACACATGAATTGGGGGGGACACGATTCACCTCATTATAGGCATTTATCTCTAAACTTATCTGATCATGCAACCTATCAGTAAATAACATTTTTGGGCATGTGCCAAAATATATGTGCATTTAAATATTTTTAAATTATCTGTATGTGCTTTTGTGCTAATGTGTGCATTATAAAACTTCCTTAGGTTAGGTCCCAGGAAACAGACACTGAGGCTCTGAGATTAGCATGCAGGAACTTTACCAGGTAATGCAGGATGGGGCCCAGAGAGAGTGGACTACAATGCAGTGGCCCAAGAGGGCTCAGATGGTCCTTGAGGCAAGGGGGCGGTTTTCTATGCCTATATTGACCAGTCACTGCATACAGGCTGCCCAAGATGAATGAGGCAGCTCCCACGGGCTGAGGGCAATTCCCAAGCAGCTTCAGACACTCGGCTGTTGGCAGCCCTTCCTGCCCACCGGGAAACCAGTTCCTCTGCCCTGAAAGAGCATCTAGGCAGTGCTCTGCAGCACCCTTCACAAAACTGACCCTCAAGAAGAAACTTAAAAGGATGGTGTAAAGTTAAATAGAAATAGAAGTTATCATACTTTTCTTGATATTCAATGAGTCTTGCATATCCCTTAGATATACATAATCTACCATCTCATCCACTGCTGGGTCATAGGGAACATGTAGTTTAAATTTTCATAGAAACTGACTATTACTGTCTTCCTAAGAGGTTATGTGCCCTGTTACACTCTCATCGAGGGTGTGTGAGAGTACCCACTTCATTTCTTCATATCCTCAGCAAAACTTGGTATTATCAAACTACCTAAATGTTTACCAATGTTGGACATAAAATCTTCTTATCAGTTTAATTTATGTTTCCCTGATTCCCAGAAAGGTTGGAAATCTTTCTTTTCTATAAAATGTACATTTATACATTTTGTCTCGCATTCTTTTGAGTTCTATGTCTTTTTCTTACTGATTTAATTTTATTATAATAAATATTATATATATATATTATATAATATATTTTATCATTTTAATTTTATTTAAGGGCTTCCACCTTCTTTCCAGTTGCTTACTCTGCTGGACTTCCCCAGAAAATCTTTTTGACTAACTCCATCAGACTCAATTCATGGAGTTACGCCAATCTCTTTCACTCAGCTGTTCTGTTTTTTCCTTTTCTGAATCTGGTCTTAACACCAATGTAAATAATTGCATCCCACTGTAGAAAGTTGGGATACAACTCCTTCGTACTTATGCCACACACACTGTGGGTCTCCTCTTGCTTACTTCTTACAGTAGATGCTTCTAAAGACAGATCATTTCTGGGGCTTCGGTTGCAATCACCTAGTCCAGAGCAGTTCTCTGAACAGAAGGAGCATTCAGTAAACATTAACTGCCTCACGGTGACAAAGTGAATCAAGATACACTTAGAGTTGGTAGAAAACAATGTTAATTTTCTTCTCTACCTTCTCTAGATATTAAAACCCTAGTTGCTTAGGTTATTTTTCCCAAGTTATAATACTCGTTTTTCCAGGAATCTTCCCTTAGGCAATATATTTTAAAGCTTAAATACTTTCTTCAGATGTTGGAAGTTATTGGACACGTAAAAACATATATGACCCTGAGCTGTTAAAATGGCCTATTATAATAAGAAGCCAATTATTCTACCCAATACACATGCATATTAATTTTGTATTATGTGCAAATATTTAGGCGTGGGTGCATGTACACATACATCAGTTAAGTAGTCAAACACCTAAATTAAAACTGGCAAGCTGAAAAAATTCCGAGTGCAAAGGTGTGATTACTTTGAAAATAGCCCATTTAGAAAAGAGTTTGGCCTCTAATTGGCTAAGTTAAACAAGGCGCAATTACTACTGACTGGGTCCCCACAGACTGGCTCTCATCGTGTCGTGTTTAACTTGGCTGGTTAAATTGCAAATAGTGTTCTCCTTTTCTGATTTGGTTCGTTTGGCTAGTATAATGCCTTTCTATGGCTGACTTTTTCTTCCCCAACTTAGCCCTTTCTGTAAATGGAAACTTCACAGATTAGAAAATACTGCACCTTTCTTTTTCTTCAGAAAAATAGCAAAATGTATGTGTGGTTGTAGTTGTTTAAAGAATTTCTCATACAGGTTTATGAGTGCATAGTTGTACGAATGTCAAAGGTTCATCATAAAATTCAGACGTGTATGTCAAAGCTCTTTATAAACCTGATGTCTCAAAACACTTTTGCAGATTTGGGTTTTGCTTCATGTTAATGGTGAAGAAAAAGAATATTTTTTTTTGCACCAAATTTAACCTCCTCTGCACTGAGAGATGAACAGTGTAATGTATATATTCAGTGTTCAATTAGCCGGCTCAAGGATCCCACACAAATCCACAAGTGCGTAGGGAAGGATGGTTAAATATTTATCTCAATTTCTGTCTAAGAACATCTGAATTGACAAAGCCAATTTCTTTGTTCAGGATGGTTACTTCCATGCATGGTA